>JADDOH010006445.1:0-35839 GCA_016648135.1 Agrypnia vestita
AATACCAACTTCAAAATAGGAATATTATTCAAGAATGATACATATGACTGAAAAGGAATGTCACAACTAATTGATAAATTATATACATAATTTTTAATGCTGCAATAGGTCTCAAGGTAAGATTACTGCGGCAACAGCCCCCCTCAGAGCCTAGCAAGCTTTACTGCTATTTAATCTTATTCAATATTTCCCAATGTACATTAGATCCTTCAAACAATTGTATACATTGTACATACCTTCATAAGCTTTGATTCCAGAAGGCAATTGAATATTTGAAGTATGTTCTTTCAATGTTTCAGAATCTGAAATATTAAAAACAAACAAATTTGCTGTACATCTTTAAAGATTTCTCTGAAGAACAATTTATTGAGTTTGAATATTTGAAGTATGTTCTTTTAACGTTTCAGAATCTGAAATATTAAAAACAAACAAATTTACTGTACATCTTTAAAGATTTCTCTGAAGAACAATAAAGCCATGTATTCACTAGGGGACAAATCGCGAAATATTCCGCTCGGCATGTCGCATCAACATCTACGCTCATGTTTCGGGGACAATGACGCGGTCATTTGACGTGTACACACCGGGACTCGCATATCTTGTCGCGGGAATGTCACCCGATGAGATTACGATGACAGCTGCGGTATCTCATTTGGCGAAAACGGGGATCCGCGCAATTCGAAATGTTTTTTTGGGTCGAAATTTCAAATTAACGAGGTTTTACTGTAGTAAATTGAATATTATTAAAAACAAGGTCCTTTTTGCAAATAATTATTGTTTTCCAGACGTCGCGGAAATATATCGCCCTATGAGATTATGATGACAGCCGCGTATCTGTTTATGTTAATGAGTTTATCGAAAAGTAAGAGGAGAAAAAAGAGGAGAAATAAGAGGAGAATGCGAAATTATTTACTGCAAAGAGAAAGAAGGATGGACATTCTATGCGATCTTCGATCGATACAGCTCGATCAGTTCAAGAACGATTTCGTTTCCCCGCATTGTCTTCTTGACAGATACAGCGCATGCGTATTCACTTGTAAACATGCCACGTGGTACTGACGCTCCGCGGAATGTTGCAGTGAGTACGCTCGGGTACCGTGCGCATGGCAACGTTGCCACGGCACGTAGAAATGCCGCGCTATATTGTGCGCGACGTGGCGGACCAGTGCACGACGTTGCAACGTCACGTAGACTCTATGCCGCGCGTGCTGTTGAGGGACAATTTGTCCCCTAGTGAATACATGGCTTTATTGTTCTTCAGAGAAATCTTTAAAGATGTACAGTAAATTTGTTTGTTTTTAATATTTCAGATTCTGAAACGTTGAAAGAACATACTTCAAATATTCAATTGCCAATAAATTTCAAAAAAGAAATATCAATACTGCTGAATTTCAAAAAATTTCAAAAAAAAATATCAATACTGCTGACGATTTAATAAAAAATTATATCAAAAGCAAACAATAAAACACCACTATTAGTAAATGGTGCAAGCAATATTGTTAAGAAATGTAATAAATAAAATAATTCTCAGATTTGTACCACTTGGTGTCCACGTGTGAAGTAAAAGGTATAAAATTGGAATTATTTTACCTAAAGTAAAAAAAATGCAGTGAGATTAAATAACTTAGTAACCAGTTTCGATTCATACAACTGTACACATATCGTATATATGGATGAGGGGTGAAGCTTTTAAATAAATACATACATAAATACATTCTTCGAACAATAAATACATAGAAAGTAAGTACCTTTATAAGATTTGCTTCCAGAAGGCAACTGAATATCTGAAGTATTAAGTTCTTTCAACGTTTCAGAATCTGAAATATTAAAAACAAACAAATTTATTGTACATCTTTAAAGATTTCTCAATGCAACCCTAACAAAAAATATACTCTCGCTGCATTTAACTCTGAAGAACAATTTATTAAGTCTCCAGCAAAATATTTAAAAAAAGAAATATCAATACTGCTGACGATTTAATGAAACTTGATGTCAAAAGCAAACAATAAAACACCACTATTATTAAATGGTGCAAGCAATATTGTTAAGAAATGTAATAAATAAAATAATTCTCAGATTTGTACCACTTGGTGTCCACGTGTGAAATAAAAAGTATAAAATTGGAAATATTTTATCTAAAGTAAAAAAATGCAGTGAGTTTAAATAACTTAGTAACCAGTTCCAATTCATACAACTGTACACATATCTTATATATGGATGTAGGGTGAAGCTTTCGAACAAATACATACATAAATACATACATTCTTCGAACAATAAATACATAGATAGTAAGTACCTTTATAAGATTTGCTTCCAGAAGGCAACTGAATATCTGAAGTATTAAGTTCTTTCAACATTTCAGAATCTGAAATATTTAAATAAGAATTATTTTTTAATATTTTTATAATTCCCAGATTTGGTACCGTTTATTGTGATTTAAAAGTATTGATTTGATGATTTAAAAATATATTGACCAATTCTATGTTCTATGATATTGACTTATTAACCACTTCAAAATAATAATTTGACTAATCGATATCAGAGTTATTTACTATTGAAAAAACTATTCTAAAAGAGATTATCATAATTGATGCTGATGAAGCCTGCAATGCTAAAAGATATTATAATTGTTCTTTTTACTTGACCCTGCGACAACAGCCCTCATGATAGATCTAACAATTGAATTTGTACATTGTCTGGAGAAATCGGATTAGGAACAGTTTTTTTGTAACCTTTCTTGTGGATTCAAAAATAAATTATAATTGTTTATAATTAAGAGTTCAATTGTTTGACAGAAAAACATGAATAGAATAGAACAAAACAATTATGAAGATGAAGAAGAAAATATATAAGGTACAAAAAAAATATAAAGTAACCTTTAACATTTTGTATTTCAGCAGGAGCTTGGCATGCATATGTATGGATGTTATGAATGAAAGTTACAAGATCTGACGGCTGGATATACGTAGAGCGATAACAAAAGCTATTTTCTTTGGTAACCGCTCCACGAAACCCTGTAAAACAATGTATCACTTATAATTATTAAAATACTTCATTTTCTAAGTTTACCCCTTTTCCAACCTTTGCAAACTGAAAAATTCTTAGGAATACTTAAAATCTAAATATAAATTAAGTATATGGCTAAATGATTTTGCATCAGAAAATTATGAAAATAAATTATTGCTTATGACTGAGAAATAATAAAAGCTTTCTTTTGTACCACATCCATGAAAATCTATAATATACCACTTAGGATTATTGAAAATTTCAATGATTTAACATAAGATTATAAAAATTTCCATAATGAAGTACAGCTTACAACCAGTGATTACAAAAGCTACTTTCTTTGGTAACTTCTAAATAAAACCATGTAAAATGTGATCATTTATGATTATTAAAAATCAATATGTGGAGTACAGTCTAATTATTGTAAGTGCACAGGAAATCAAATTATATGTTAAAGAATTAGAGCAAAAGGTCAGGACAGAAAAAAAAGTATGATATAAAATTTGCTACTTACCTGGTACTTCTATTGTAGGCACAGAGAACATACGCAACCTCTTAGATCCTTCATTTTTGTTAAAATTTGAAAAATGTTTACCACAGATAACCATCCACGATGGTACTGAGTTATTTTTAGCGAACAATGCCGTCACCTTTGGGTTTGAAATCCTGCGAATCCACTCTTTCAAGACAAATTCATCATATCTGGGAAATGTGTGCCATGTTTGGTCTGTTCTCTCACAACCAAGCACACAGCACTTATGATGTCCAGACATGATGATAAATCTTAAACAAAAAAAACAAGTAAACCCCCGTCAGAACAGTGAAGACACTTCGAAAATCGTATAAAACATAAAAAAGTTTAAATATATCTAATAATGTTATCAGTAGAATGCATAGAGCTTAAAAGTATATGTAAAAATATATATATTGAAGGCTATATTAATATAGTATATTTATAGGTATTTTAAAAATAACAGGAGCGCTCAGAACAGCGTTCTCCGAAAAGTCAAGAATATAGGTATGAACAATGCTATTTGAAAATTTTGCGAAAACAACACAGGTACCAACATAATGATTTATTTGTTGCCACTACAATAATTGTTAAAATAGTAGGTAAGGGTAGGTACGTACTAACACCAAATTTGAACCGCCGAAAAATGAAATTTAAAAAAGTTCCCATAAAAGAATTGATGCCACCATAATGGAATCGAAACTCTATGGATAGAGTGCGCAGGCCCTGGTATTCTGCTGGTGCTCGAAATGGATGAATATATGACCATCTCTTTCTAACAAAACCTTACTGTTTTAGCAATGTATGTACCATAAATATGTAACGAACGTATAATTTTTATTCGATTTGCGCTCAGATGACATCTCAGGCACGGCTTGAAAGCGGATGATCTATTAACGTAATTTGACAGAACCGCATTTTTGCGAATCGGCTGTCGAGCCTTAACGTAATACTTTGAGTAATCTTTTAAAGTAGAATGACTTCTTTCGAGTGCACCGTTTGTCATTGGATGATATGGTGTTGAAATTCTATGTTTAATACTGAACAATTTTGTTACTTGAGAGAATAGTTTAGACATAATATTTTTACCTTGATCGCTAAGTACACTACGGGTACCCCAAAATATGAGACAAATATTACAAAATGTTTTGCAATCTCTTCTGCAGTTCCATTTTTTAAAGGATATGCTTGACTAAATTTCGTCAAAACGTCTTGGAGAGTCATAATAAATTTATTTTGATTTAATGTTTCGGGTAGCGGTCCCACTAGGTCTAAATCTAACCTTTCGAAAGAATCTTTCGATGTCAACGTTATTTCCATCGGCGCGGTATTATGTTTTCTATAGGTTTTGTTTAATTGAAATTGTCCACAAGTTTTTATATAATTTTCGATAGAATTCTTCATGCCTTTCCAATAGTATTGATTTTTAATTTTATGATACATTTTCTGAAATCCTAAATGTCCAGCAGTAGGCACATTATGATTTTCAAAAATTATATTTTGTACTTGATTTTCATCCACATTTATAATTTTATTTAGGTAAATATTAATCTTTATATTTGTACCGTTAAAAATAAAAAGAAGCATGTTTTTAATTTTATCATAGTTAAAATTATTAAAAGGGTCCTTAAAATCGGATATCTAAAATTCTGTAATTTTTAATTCCTTTAATTTTTCTCTTAAGTTTTTAATAGAGAAAATTATGTCATTATAAGTAGCTTTATCATAGTGATTAATTTTAATAAAGATGTGATGAAATGTTTTAGAGTTTCCACTTGTTATCCCTGTTTCGTAAATTTCAAAAGGTTTTAATTTGAAAGCTTCAGCGTTTTCAATTTGACATAATATATCAGCGCAATAAGGCATCGAATCATTTAGATCTAGAGCGGTTGGATATGCAATATTTATATCTTTAGATTTCAATAGATATTCGTTGTGTTCGAGAATATCTACATTATAATTTTCATTTTGATGTACCTTTTCGAGGAAATCTTTATAAGTATCGTTAGTCGTTACTAAATTTATAGGTATTCTTGACAATGCATTTGCATTTTGATTAGTTTTTCCTGATTTATAACGTATTCATATTCTTCCAGCCTCAATCTCCAATGCACAAGTTTGGATCCTGGCGTTGAAAAGCCAGGTTAATGGTTTGTGATCAGTGACAACAGTAAACTTTCGACCGTAAATATAAGGTCTAAAATATTTCACTGCCCAAACAATGGCAAGAAGCTCTTTTTCTGTTGTGCTGTAATTACCTTCGCTCTTGTTGAGTGTTCGTGAGGCATAGTAAATCGGTAGGTCTTTTCCTATATTTTCCTATTAGTCTAAGAGCCCGCGATGCCCAGACCTTCGTTATATTATAAAAGCTGAAAATTTTTCTATACATGTCTCCTATACAGGTATAAGCAAATCCAGCCTATACAACCTGGGTCGCGGTGGCTTTGGCAGGTAACAGGTAGTAAAGGTGAGTAAAATTGTGTTTCAAATTTGTGATAGTATAAAACTTAGTTTTCATATATTTTAACTTACAATCATATTAGAAACCGCCTCGCCTATTGGCGGACACTTCGGGCGGTAACAACCCCTTTCCAGACACCCTTACAGTATGATTATTTATAAATCTACTTTCGTCATAGTATAAAATCTGGCTTTTATATATTGAACAACATATATTGAAGAATTTGAAGAGCAGTCAAAAGAATCCTCAGTTTCTGGAATGTTCTCAAACAATTCCCCCACTGAACTACTACTTTCTTCTACCAGACTGTCTGCTGTTGTCTCTTCATTAGAAATCCAGATGGCGGAATCTTCGGTTTCCTTAACATCTGACTCATCTTCCATCCGTATGACATCTCTGCTCATAATAATTGAGTTCTTGGTAGTATTATACAAACGATAACCTTTCACATCCTCACCATATCCAACCAAAATGTGTATTGTGGCTTTCTTGTCCCATTTTAAGCGCTTTTAAACGTAGGTGACTCAAGTTTAGTTTCGATCCATACCACAATTCATATGGAGTTTTATCCAATCCTGATGCAATAGATCTATTTTTTAAATATACAGCTGTGTTAGCTGCTTCTGCCCAAAATTTTTTTTCTAACTTTGCATCATATAATAGGCATTTAGCTTTCTCAACCACTGTACGGTTAGCTCTTTCACAAAGTCCATTTTGCTCTGGCATATAATAATTTGATTTTTGATGTATTATACCAGCGTGTTTCAGGTAACTCTTAAAATCCTTATTGCAAAATTCAAGACCTTTAAAGATCTGTTCTCAATATCTTAATTTTCTTACTAAGTTGATTTTCAACTACTGATTTGAACTCTTTAAATCTGTTGAAAGCTTCACTCTTCTGCTTCAGAAAATATATGTCATTCGACTATAATCATCGATAAATAGCAGGAAATATCGAGCACCATTCATGAACTTGTTTCCATCGGGCCACAAATGTAACTGTGAATTCTGTGTAGCGTTTCTGTACTTCACTCACCCACATGAGAAAAAGGTAATCTCATTTGTTTTCCCTCACAGCAAGTGATACATTGGGACTTTGTTATGTCAAAAAAGGTATCATAAGATAAACCATCTACAATACCGTTTCTCATTCTCTGCATATCTTGACTGTTAATGTGTGCTAGTCTTCTGTGCCATAACTTTCCACTGACAGTAGTCAACAAACAACTTTGTGATTGTAATCTCAATTTATATACACCATCTGTCAAAACCGCAATTGCAACCAAATCATTGTTCTTGTTTCTAATATAAACTGATTCTCTTCAAATATGACGTTATTTCCATTTTTGATAAGTTCACTTACGGATAATAGGTTAGTTGTCAAACTAGGCACACGTAGCACATTTTTAACTGTTATTTGATAATTTAATTCCGATACAATGTCTACATCTCCGGAACAAATAACTGGCACTTTTGATTCATCGGCGACAATAATTTCTGGTAAACACGATGTTGTATTCATGTTCTTTACCCAAGCTTTATTCGCCGTCATATGCGCACTTGCACCAGAGTCCACGTACCATTCATTCTTGTTATACTTTCCATTCAGGAAAACAACATTAAAAACACATTTATTTGTATTTTTCTTTAACATTGGGCACTGATTTCGATAATGTCCATGCTCCTTACACCTGTAGCATGTAATTGTTTTCGTCGGTGAATTAGCTGTCACATTTTGTTTGACGTTGACGGACCGCCACTATATCTCTTTGGTTTATTTTTACTAGAGGAATATTTATTTTTCGCTGCAAATGCTATGCCACTACTACTTTCAAAATCACTGGTTACCTCCATGTCAAGTAATTTCGACTTAATGACATCGGCAGTTATTGAAATTCCCGAGTGTTCTATTGCCATTATCATTGGAGAATAGCGATCGGACAAACCTGCTAATAATAATGATCCCACCCATTCATCTGTTATTGTAAATCCCGTGCCGTTTAACCGTTGAGCTGTTTCGATCATTTGTGTGACATAATTAGCCATTGAGTCACAATTTTCTAGCCTTATGGATATCAAATGTCGAAGCAAGGTAATTTTTCTTGAGAAACCAGAGTCATCAAACATGGTTTTTAGTTTATTCCATAATTCTGCCGAACTCTTCGTGTTCTTGATATGAACGTACAAAACTGGATCGATCATTAGTATTAACTTTGTCTTAGTTTTTGCATCATCTACTGGTTTTACATCGAAATCTGCCGTTGGTCTGATGTATTTATCCATACCCTCCAGCACCAATAAATTTTCACAGTTCTCCCTGCCTTTTAGCTTTGGCAATGTAATTTGTCTAACTAACTTTTATTTCATTTAAAGGTGTTACACATACTTTCACTAGTAGGTAGTTATAACAAATTAAATAATTTTGATATTAACATTTTGACAGGAACTGCGACCTGAAGAACTGCGGTTGAAAGTGGACTGTAAATGCGGGTGGCCGTCTTCACCAAGATTATAATCACAAATCCACAAGATCGGATTTGACTGCGGCGTTGAGATCCCGGTCATTGGCGGAGACAGGTTAAGCGTTTTGCCTATTCCCCTATAACAGGACGTTCGATGTATATTCCAATAGATACTGGCGCAACCATGCTTCCCGCCTTGGAAGCTCACATAGCTTTCAAAATTGATAAAAAATTATCCGAACGCATGATGCAACTCTCTTATCGCAATGGAAGACTGAATCAAGATATAGCAAAAGAGAGACAGCGTAATATCAGTAAAATTAAAAATGTGTCAATCTGACATATCCAGCGGTAACTTATGAAACAAAAATAAAAAAAGCACGTAAATGCTGCGATACAAGTAATTAATACATAGAACAATAACTAAGAGGCGTGAATGAAAATGAAAGTAAAAATAATATATAACTAAGAGCTATTGTACACTAAGAGGCGTGAAAAAAAATTAAAATAAAAATAATATATAACTAAGAGCTATTGTGTCAGACTTGTAGAATGTGTAAATACTCTAGATGCCATTTTTTCCAACATGACCTAACTAAGTTATCTAGTAGTTGTTTGCGTGTACAAAGACTCCGCGTATCGTCAGCAATGTCCGATACCGGAAGATCTTGGAGTGGTGATGACATTAAAAAATGTGCTGGTGTCAGCGCCTCATGATACGGATCCTCAGACATGACACAAAGTGGCCGGAAATTGAGCAACACTTCGATTTGTGCAAGAACTATGAAGAGTTCCTCGTAAGTCAACAACTGACTTCCGATTACGCGGTATAGATGTGTTTCAAAACATTTTATATTGCTTTCCCAGATCCCTCTAAAGTGCGGGCTATGCGGTGGAATTAATTTCCAACGAATGCGTCGTTTAATAAGCTCATCCTTTACAGCGTTTTGATAGTCCGAGGACAAGATTAATTTTTAAAATTCATCTAACTGTGCCTTAGCACCTATAAAGTTCGAGCCGTTATCGGAATACAGACAAGATACGGGTCCTCGACGTGCTATAAAACGTTTAAATGCAGCTAGGAAGATTTCCGAGGATAAATCTGACGCGAGTTCGATATGAACAGCTTTCGTTGTCAAGCAGACCAAAATACTGATGTAGGCCTTTTGCAACCTTTGTCCACGCTTGCGTTGGAGTGTTATATTTAGCGGACCAGCATAATCTACCTCTGTGTGTGTAAAAGCCTTTGCTTCCTGAATTCGGCAGGCTGGCAAATTAGCCATTTTAGGCGTGGGATGTAGAGGAGAAACGCGAAAGCATTTATTACATTTTCTCACTCTCCATCTAATAACGCTTCTTTCGGAAAGGATCCAAAAGCGTTGACGAAGGATTGATGAAAGTAATCCTGGCCCAGTGTGAAGATGCAATTGGTGATACTGATTTATTTATTTATGGGAAAATAACAGTACATATAAAGAGATTATACATGATTATTGAACAGTAAAGAGACCATCTTACAAGTTTCCACAGAATTAACCTGTAGTGTTTTAACATAAAGCAACAATAACTTGAGTTATAGAATAAAAAACAAAAAAAGTGAAAGTTTTAAGTTATGGACAAATTATGGGAGTCAAAGAATTAGAGATAAAAGGAGAATAAGGAATGGATAGGAAAGGACAAATCTACTTAGTAAAAAGGACAAGAGATAAGAATAAAAAGAAGTGCAAAAGATATATGTATAGCATAAAGATATCTGATCAATACATCTGCATATATATATATATATACGAGGTGGGGCAAAAAAAAAAAATGTTAATTAAAGAAAGATACAAGATAAAAAATTACATATACGAAGTCAGTTCAAAAGAAAGAAGATGGATTTAAGAAGAGGAAAAAAAAGAAGGTTTATGACCGAGGTGAATATCCAAGAGTTTTAAATTCATAGATCGATGAATTGAAAAGATCCAAGTCGCTGAATATAGAGTTGAACAAATTAGACGAGCAATATATAAAAGAGTTTTGCCGGGAGTTGGTATTACAGTGTGAAAGGCTCAAGGTCTCAACCGATCTAGTGGATCTTCCGGGTACTCTCAGGGAGATGCGCTGCAGCAATGCCGGGCAATCAATCTTAGACGTAGCTAGTTTATGAAGAAATATAACATCAGCAGTATTTCTGCGATTGACCAGGGGTGTAATGTTAAAGAAGGTCAAGGAATCTACATTACTAATGTGAATACGATGGGAACGAAAGTCAAGATATTTTATGAATCTGTTCTGAACACTTTGGATTCTGTTTATATGAACTTGATATCTGGGGCTCCACACCTGAGATGCGTACTCAAGAATACTCCTAACAAAGGAAAAGTAAAGGATCTTCATAGTATTTATTCCTTGGAACCGTTTACAAGCGCGAAGAACGAAACCTAGCATTCGAGAGGATTTGGCGACCATAATATCAATATGCTTATCTAGTAAGAGTTTGCAATCAAGAGTTACACCAAGATCTTTTGCTTCTGATATGGTGCTCAGAGGGAGCCCATTAAAAGAGTATTTAAACGATACAATTTTTTTATTTCTGGTGAAACTGAGTGCAAAGCATTTCTTTATGTTAATCTGATCTAGTATAAGGGCGACTACGTGGTCATGTTTTGGGAACAGAGCAGGATGTTTTGCCTCGAAAGAAAGACCTGAATTGGATAATCTTCCTTCAATCCGCAAAATACCATCCTCATCTATGAAAGGACTAAGACGTTTTAATCTTTTAGAATAGCCCTTTCCTCCTTTTAGATCCGCTATTTCCTTAGCAAAATGAACATTTTGAACGGCACGAATAGCCGTGTTTTCAGCGGCAAGCAAGTCAGCGACTCCAATTGCTGGGGAACGAGGTAATCGTTTCATAAAACGAAGGCAGTATGCTATGATGCGTAGAAACTTATCCCATCGAGAGATATTTTGAGCTAATTCGTAAAAACTACAAGGTACAATCTTAGCGGTAATCAAAGTTGTGGATTTAAATTCCGGGAGTGCCTCATATTTTGTAGGTAAGAATGGTTGGATAGGCCAACCTGAAATGACAGACAGTAGCGATGCAGGCCCGTTCCACCACAAGTCATGAGTTACCATTGAGATGGTAACATGCCCCTAGATAGACAATCACTAGGATTCTCAATGCCTGCGATATGATAGAAATCTTGGGGTTGTATATTTTCCTGGCATTGAGCTACGCGGTTGCTCACAAATACGGACCATCTATGTGGGGAAGAGTGGATCCATGACAAGGCAATTTTAGCGTCCGAGAATGCATATGTTCCTGCGATAGTGATGCGCGAACTGTAAATATCCCGAACAGTCTTTGTTAACTTAGACATCAAAAGGGCAGCACATAACTCCAAACGAGCGAGTGAAATTATCTTTATTGGTGAAACCTTAGACTTGGAACACAATAACCTGACTGATACGTTCCCGGTTAAATCTGTGGAGTGCAAATAAATTACACAACCATAACCCTTCATACTCGCATCGTAGAAGGCGAAGATGTAAACTATACTGTCCTTTAGAACACCAATATGGCGCGGAATTCTCAAAGTCGAGAGCAAGTGAAATTCACTTGTAAGTGCGGTGAAGCGTTGAATGATGCTCTCATGAGGCACACCGTCCCAACCAATACTGCACAGCCAGAGCTCCTTAATGAGCAACTTGGCATACAGTATTACCGGGGCCACGACGCCTAGAACATCAAACAAACGAGCCACTAATGAAAGTATGCTTCGCTTTGTACATGTCTCTTGGACATGCAGAGTTGTTAAGAAGTAATTTTCTTCAGCAGGTTTCCAAGATAGACCTAGAACTTTTGTACTGTTGTTTTCATTTGTGAAATCCACTGAACTTCGATGAGAATGCGGGAGGTCATTGAGTAACGCCAAAGAATTACTCGACCATTTAATTAATTTGAAGGTTTCTGATTTGAATAACGAGATTATCTCTCGAGAAATGCGGATGGCCGATTCGTCATCAGGCATTGAATGATCCAAGTCATACATGTAAAGTTTAGACTCGGCGACTGCAGCGGCATCAGAGTACTGAAAGCGCATGTCTGATGCTAGCTGACGAATAGTATGCAAAGCTAAATACGGACTAGGTTTGAGGCCAAATGGAAGGCCATTGAATTGAAATGATTTCCCAGTATGGGTTTTTGAGCTTGCGTCGAGTACAATTCGCGGCATTGGCTTATCTGGGCGTGTGACGGCGTGATGCAGTATGTGATAACCCTCGTTTGAGACATCGGTTGTGGTAATCTCAGTTAAATACTCCTTTTCAATATATTCGTTTGCTACGTTATTATAATTCAAGAAATTTTGGTTCTTGTTTGAATTTCCTTTTGTTAAATTTGATATGAGAGATGATCGCATCCAATGCCATAAGCTTTTGATAATCAGGTACAAATTCAGGATTCAATTCTAAGTTTAATAAATTTATTTCATCTGAAACGGCGTTGAACTGCGTTTTTGTTTCATCAATTGTTTGTATATCTGCCAAGAATGACTCTGTTGAACTTGCATTCTCAGACGAAATTCGTTTTGATTTTTCGTATATCATGCTTACGTGAGCGAAAATAGCGTCCTGTTTTGCTTCTAAAAATTTCGATCTATTTATATGCGACATTTTGAATATTTTTTATCGGTAGGTACTTCAGTGATCTAACAAATAAGTTCGTATTTATTCTGAAACGCTCACTTGTAAAATGTAATTTGTTCTGTTATATTTGTTATTTACTATGTTTGACTACCAAATTTATTTGATATTTTATTATAAGTGTATGGTATGAAACTTACTTATAATATGTAGATGTATGATGTTTAGCAAATGCATAAATATGCAAGTCTAAATATAAATACGATTTTATTGAAAAAATATATGTGCGTGAACTGAATGATTACATTTATAAGACTTAACCTTATATAATCCTGAATATTAATTCATTTATGTATACATAAATTAACACTGCGTTTGTAAAAGTATGAATTAAATGATTATATTTATAGACTTGATCCTATTTAATTCTGAATATCAATTGCTGTAGGTATACATAAAAATAACACTGCATTTGTAAAGAATGAACTGAAAGATTATATTTATAAAGATTTAATCCTGTATAATCATGAATATCAGTTATTGTAGGTAGAAGTAAAATCACCGCGTTTGTAAAATATTAAACAACAACTTATTTATTACTGAATAGCTTATTTATTCGAAATAAATAATTCTATAACTTTGTTACAAGTGCCAAGTATTCGTACGTCAATAACACTGTCAAGTAACAAGTAGCTGAAAAAATATTAAACGATATTTATATCGACAAATATCATGCTGCGTAATTATATCACTGAACAAATATTATGAAAATTGCGATAATGGAGTTGCTCAATACGATGTAGTCGGATGTATCCGAATGAATAGATTAATTCGTTCGTTCGACCTTTGTATGTGGATCGATATCCTGTCGAAGGTACCAAAATTTTATGGTGAAGCGGTTATGGTGTGGTTGAAATTGGTGCGCTTTGAGTGTCCAACTATACGGGCCGTCTTCACCGAGATTATAATCACAAATCCACGAGATCGGATTTGACTGCGGCGTTGAGATCGAACGACAAATCTTGCGGAATGCGATAGTTTTAATGTCACACGGTGGTGATGGCGGTCGAAAGTACACTTGACTAAATGCGTTCCGAGCGAGGCGGTGGTTGCAAAAGTACTGGCGCCGGCCCTGCTGGGTTCCGCGTCATTGGCGGAGACAGGTTAAGCGTTTGCCTATTCCCCTATGAACGGGGCGTTCGATGTATATTCCAATAGATATTGGCGCAACCACTGAGCATAATATTTTTTGCCTAGTTTACCTTTACTATAATAAGTAATAAAAGTGTTTTCCTTGGCTGGACACTTTACTTCTATAACGCAGTTGTTAGTAAGCCCATCAGGTGAGGCACCAATCATAGGCCACTCATTCTTTAAAAAAAGATCAGATTCCTCTATCTTTATATTTTTTACCTTCGCGACTTCATTTTATGACATTATATGACATCTTTTTATAATATTTTTCCTCTCTTTCCTCAGCAGTTTCTTTAAAAGTTATGACACCAAATATTTGTTCAACCAAAGAGCCATCTTTTGTTGTACACCGAGCAGGTGTTATATATGATCACAAATTACGTTTTCAATTCGTCCAGCAAGCACCCTAACTCTCGCCATAGACACACACTCGAGTCCCCCCCCGTCGGGGTTGCCAGACCACAGGTGAGGTCCAACAGGGAAGGTTCGTAATTACTTATTTATTTATAAATTGGAAAAGGCTACTCTCGGTAAACATATTAGCAAAATCATTCTCTTGGTTATCTCCATAGCCAACCTCAACAAACAACAATGCAGGCGAGAGTAATTAAAGTCACCGAGCATGATAATTAGGCCGGTCTCTGATAATTCTTTAATGTATGCAATCAGGTTAAAATTATCCATTCTTAAAATATCAGGAGTTCGGTATATACCAATTAAATTAAATGAAACATCACAAATCTTGACATGTAAGGTCACAATTTCAATGTTATTGATATTAAGAGGGTTGTTTTCCACTATCTGTATTGGACAATTACTAAGGGCCGGTTGTTTCAAGTTGGATTAAAGTAAGCGGTCGATTAAAGCATAGATTTTTACGAAAACGGATCATCTGATTGGTGAAGAACGTAAAAATCTATGTTTTAAAAGAACGCTTACTTTAATCCTTAGAGTATGTACAATCCATAGAGACCATATTATTTCGAAACTTGTAAGAATTTTGTTAAAAGAGGCGTGGTCTGGACAATTCGTTTCTAACACGTGTTTGTAATTTCTTGCTAAAACAGGGCTACCACAAATGTACGATTCTCTGTGAATTCTCTTACAATAAAGTAGCAATAAATGATAATGCCTTTTATATGTGGGTACATCTATTTATTTTAATTTATTTTATTACAATTTTAAATATCACCACAACAATAATTATATAAGGTACTGCAATAATAATAATTATAATCGAGGATTATTTATACCATATCAAACATAAACATTTAGATATCTGCATTTGTACAAATATTTAGAAAATTACGTTATTTACATAATATACATTGTTTGTATATACACATAAAATACATTGTTTGAAAAAACAATATGAAGTACATTAATGGAATTAATAATAAATATAAAATTTTAATATAGTACGCTATTGATTTTGGAAGATAATTAATCTGTTGAAATGTTGTCTCACTCTGACAGTAGGTTGTACCGCTGATTTGATCAGAAAGTGTAGCCTGACATCTAAATATTTAGAAGCAACTGCCTTAATCGATTAAATTTAAAGTTTTCAAAAAATGAATACAACGATTTTAGGTAAAACGTACTATCAATACATTTTTTAAATTCGTCTTCTGTGATGCCTGACAGCGCCTCCGGCATTTTTTTCTTCACTTCAGTAATGTCGGCAAAACGCTTTCCTTTCATGTCTCTTTTCATTTGGGGAAAAAAAAGTTGCAGGGGGCAAGGTCGGGTGAGTAAGGGGAATGAGGCACAGGGGTCATGCCATTTTTGGTCAAAAATTGGCGCACAGACAGGGTTGTGTGAGCAGGGGCGTTATCATAGTGGAAAAACCAATCGCCCGACTGCCACAAATCAGGCCTCTTCCGCCGCAAATTATTGCGTAATCTTTTCAAAACTTCCAGGTAGAAAGCCTGGTTAACTGTCTGACCCTGTGGAAGAAACTCTGAATGGACGACTCCTCTCACATCGAAAAAACAAATCAGCATTGTTTTGACGTTTGATTTCACTTGACCAACTTTTTTGGGGCAAGGCAAACTTGAAGTCTTCCACTGGCTTGATTGTTGCTTCATTTCAGGGTCGTAATCGTAGCACCATGATTCGTCATCTGTGATGACCTTTGAAAAAAATTTTGTATCATTTCGGAATTTGTCTTTCAAAGCAAAGCCTGCTTCAACGCGACCTTGTTTTTGTTCAGCAGTCAGCAGCCGAGGCACGAATTTGGCAGACACCCATATGATCCTCAAATCTTCCGTTAAAATTCGCTGAACTGAACTCCAAGTCACTCCAGACAGCTCCACAATTTCTTCAATAGTCCGTCGTCGATCTTCCAGGATGATTTCGCGAATTTTTTCAATATTTTCATTGGTTCGGGCCATGGACAGATGACCAGAGCGAGGTTTGTCGTCAATTGACATTTCACCATTTTTGAAATGGGAAAACCACTCAAACATTTGAGTTTTCCCAATAGCATCATCCGTGTAGGCCGTTTTTAACATTTCAAGAGTTTCTGTGCCAGTTTTTCCGAGCAAGAAGCAAAACTTTACGGTCGCGCCTTGTACACGAGAATCAGCCATTGCAAAAACGACGAACACACAAAACAACTTTCACTAAAAAATTCACACAAAGCGAACGGAACCTTTTGAACGGAACGGAAGCGAACGGAACGGAAATTTGGCTAACTGACTCGGGTATGGTGGCTCTATACGCCCCCTAGTGGCAGATCGTGATACTACAAAAACTCGACCCAACACAACATCAGTTTGGTTTCTTATGGGTACCCCTTCGTATGAGAAGTTAGATCAGTATTCAGTGGAGTAAATTTAATAGAAGAATTAGCAGAAGTCGCACAATGTATTACAGAAAAGAGTGTCAAGTGTGATGTTTCTACTTAATTATCTAAATATACAAATGAATATAAATAAGTAAATAAATATGATATATAAAACACTCCTGGTTATGCGCCCCTCTGTGATGTTCCTAGCTTAATTACGTAAATATATAAATAACCCTTCGTCGTATAAATGCCAGAAGGTGTGAAAAAGCTGAGCAGAATCGATATGTTCAAACAAGAATGTAAACGGCACTTAACAATGGAAAATGTGTGAAGTTAAATATTATTTAATAAGTGTACATATTATAATGTTTATAATATTAGCTAATGATAAACAATTATGTATCATTAACTAAATAAAGATATATAAATAAAAAATAATTAAAAATTAAACTGACAAGATACCTACATTCCTCTCCTGGTGGAGGATGTATTCACCTAGTTTATGCCTCGGCTAGGCTGGTAGGCGGACTCTCGATATCTCAGGTGTAGGGTGGATTCAGGGTTATTATTTCACATCGACCAGTTGATAACAATGAAACACAAATTTAGCATGGAAATTGAATTTATATGAACTTTTACAATTACATTTTACAACGGAGATTTTACAATCACATTGAAGATAACAGCAAAGGTACAGTTTGGAATCATGTTGGGGAATATAAAATTAAACGTTGTTTACTAATTTCTTCAATAGCAGGACCACTTGATAAAGGTTACACTATACACATGAACAAAAACAAATGGATCACGTTTAAAGGCTTACTTGGGAGTCAATCTTTTGGCAAAAGACAGAACCACCACCTGCAGTCCGTCTGCTCGGGAGAGGAGGCGTACCACTTGGGCGGCTCGTTTCACGTCATGGACCGCCCCTGGAGTCGGGACGGTGATAAGTTACGCACATGGCTATAGGGGGGAGGGCGACAAAGCGGCAGATTGCCCGCCTGAGTAAAGGCGAGTCGGCAGAGCGGCAGGTTGCACCAGTGGCTGTAGTTGCCCGTATGGGTGAAGGTAAGACAGTAGGGCGCAGGGGCAGGCGCGATCGATTTTTCTGTATGCCTTTTTAATTGACTAATTAATTTGGTTTAAAATTTCACAGAACTTTGTTCTAAAAAAAATTGCAACTTCACAATAAGAATACGTTCTTGAATATAATATATGAGTTTCACCTTCTTCAGATATTTATTCAGCTACTTATTTGGACTGATGCACGTTCGTGTCCCTTGTAGAAATATTTGTACAAATATTTAATGCAACTAATCGAACAGCAGATTTCTACGTTGATGTGGGCCTCATACTTGAGTAAAAGATACGTATTGTATGGAACAACCCATAGGTTATTTAGCCTCACACCCCGCTTCTCTATTTCAATACCATTGTTGCATCGTTTGTACACTGGATAGCTGCCATGTGTGAATTCTGTTGTTTCTTGCCATCTCTTAGGGAAGTGTTTCTGACATTTCTTTACATTATCCCGAGACATCATGTGGAGGTTCAGCACCACATAGGCCGTGTATCATGTGCTGTTTGACTAAACCGTGGAGAATGCTGTGACTTTCTGGATCGGGAATCTCGGCTTGCACCGTGGTGTCAGTGATCTCTGGATCCCCCACGATCTTATCGGGACCTTCCAGAATTACCAATAGATGAAGGTGCAGTAGACTCGTAGTAGTAGCTCACTTTTGAAATTCGACAGTGTATGAATACCCAGCAACTCTTCCTAGTATTTATCTTTTAACAATGTCTTCCATAATCACTTTAACCTTTAAATAAAATACGCAGGCTACAATATCAGGATGGTTACTCGCGTCTTGTCCAGGTAGCAGGCTGTAAGTTATCTCTGGCCATTTAGGATTAGTGGTGAAGGTGATGAATATATCTGGGCGTCCCTTTTTTATCATCATGGCCATTGCATCCTGGTATTGCTGTTGAAGGTATTATGGTCCTGCTGTAAATGAAGATGGTAGGACAATAGCACGTCCTGCGGGTCCATCGCTTGGATTTTGGTTCGCCACACAGTTCAATCCGCAGACGTGATTGGTTGAGCCTAAGGAAAGCAGTGCGGCTACCCTCGATGCTTGTGTATATATCTACTATAAATTTTTGTAAAAGATTTCGACCTCTGAACAATGTGTTAAAGTCGTGACCACAGAAATTTGATTCATTGTGGAAGCGTTATAGCGACGGGGATCATCCCTTGGTAGTCGCAACAGTATATATTTTTTGGAGGGATTAAAAAGCGCCCCACTCAATTGAAAATTTATTCAATTATTGGCAGAAATGCGGAAATTCTTTTCAAAAAAGGGAAATCTTAAAATAAATATATTAATATTGTTTAGTAGTGTCGTTATATTCATAAAGTAACCTAAGTCAAAGGAAAAAAAGATCTCGCAAGGCTGAAGCGCACGGCGAGTCCTGGGTTTTCTTCATGTTTGTGTTGGTAGGTTGAGTGGTGTTTGAAATGTGTGCATGGCGAGTTGTAGTAGTTTAGTGAGCTTCCCCGTCAGAGCCGGGGAGGCCGTGTTTGGCGAGGTGTCGATCGTAAGATGTCGTGTGGCAGCTTCGGCACGGATCGCCACCGTGCGGGGTCGTGTCGCAAGGTCGCCGCAGTATGCTGCGGTAGGTCTGCTGGCTGGTCACATGGCCGCACCAGAATGCAGCGCACGGTATCGGTGCAGAGCTTAGCGAAAACTCAACCGTCCGTCACGAGAGACGAACAACGAATCCATGTGTCCTTTATAAGCATTTTCGGCAAGCTCGTGATTTTCCATTTTCGTAACAAATAAAGTGAGGCTGTGTCACATCTGAAAGTTGCGTTCGTTTCACTTGAAAGGGGCATAAGTCCAGGACTCATGCCATTTTCAAATAGACTTTAACTTTCGTTTGCCTTAAAAGTTAACTTGCGGTATATGAAGATGTGTCCTTTTCACAGGCAATGTATAAAACACTTCAATAAATAAAATGGCACAAAAAAGTAATATTGAAAAATGTGTGACTCGTGCTTTTTTCGAAATGATGGGTTCAATTGGCTTTAATCAGCGTTGTGTAACCATCCTTCATATCAATATCATGTCGACAAGTGTTTCGATTCACATTATTCACTTTTATGTCAATAGTAGCACTGCAAGCACGGTTCCGAATGCGATTAAAATTTTCTGCAATTTTCTTATTAAAAGATGCGTGCTGGCACACATATGTTTTTCGAAATGCAAGTCTTTGTACTTTTGGAAACATGTAGCGAACTATCCAGTTCATGTTGCTGAACTTTTGTATGATCTCCATTAACCTTTCGCTTTAGTCATTACACAATTCACAAACAAAAATTTTCTGATGAAATAAATTCTACCTTCTGTGGTCGATATTCTCCAACAGTCTCTTTTTAGAAAGTATCTAATGAGTCTTTGGTAATCATTTTCACACTTTACTGGGTAATTCACACATTACTAGGTAATTCGTGCACTAGTTTTTTTCACAACATTTTCACTTGTTTATTAACACACTGTTAATCAAAGCAATGGCACGTGTCGAAAGATGATGCGATAGAAAAATAGGATACATAACTACTCTGTCATGCAAAAGAAAGGGATAGCAATCTACCAAAATGGCGGGCATGCCACTAAATTTAGTATAGTTTCCACCTGCGCTGGATAAACGCGTGCCTGGAAAGTATACTCGGCTATTGCGGAGCGGTACTAATGTAGTATGTTTTCCAGTTATTATTTTTGTATACGGTGCTTGAAAATATACTCGATTTTTACGTACTAGCAAGGTATACTTTCCGCAACTGATGTGTGCAATCAGGATCGGAATATATACTCGAGTATTGCGCAGCTCTGCGCACTAGTATAGTATACTTTCAATAAACACATCTAGTGTGCAGTTGTCGCCACCTGTTACAATATTTTCGTTAAAATTTATTTCTTAACATAAGCTCTGATCTTTTTGACGACATTTTTTATTTAAAAAAAACTTCAAATATAAAGAAAGTAGGTAAAAATTAAAATGTGGGTTTCTTCGACTGTGTCGAACGCTGGATAAAGTGAATGTGCGACACGATTAGCGGGGAGCAGGGTGGTAAAGTCAGCGCAGAACCAGGACCGCGCCGACTCGTGGCAGCACCTCTTTTTTTTTGTCGTCGTGTTTCGACATGAATCTTTTTTTTTATTTTTCAAATTTTGACTGAAATATGTTCTCCAGTTTTATATAGTATTTTCCTAAATAGGTAAAAACGGTTCGTTTCCGCTTGACAATTACTGTGAAAAATAAACAATACTTACTTATCGATACTCATCTATAAAGAATATGTTGTGTAACAAAAATAATTAAATTGGCGCTGGCATTTCATCCGGCGCCCCTATTGCCTTGGCGTCTGTGTGCGCCGCACACTTTGCACATTGGGGCGGTGCGGCCCTGCGCAGAACTGTGACATTTTTAGGACAGGTTTCGACTAATTTTTCGCCGCACAGCATGAATACCTGTGATATTTTGCTATGTGGCAAGAAAAATGAACTACACTAGTGGTACCGCGGTTTGGCACTATAGTCTCTGAATGGCGATACGGTATGGGCACAAGGGTCTCTGGCAGTAGTGGACACTGGCGGGGGCGGTGCTCGACCGGCCGGGTACGTCTGTGACGTATGATGTGTGGGCCGCGG
Organism: Agrypnia vestita; assembly: GCA_016648135.1. Taxonomy (NCBI): domain Eukaryota; kingdom Metazoa; phylum Arthropoda; class Insecta; order Trichoptera; family Phryganeidae; genus Agrypnia; species Agrypnia vestita. Next base: position 21,770 of record JADDOH010006445.1, read on the forward strand.
AGCGACGTCGGGAGGCGGAACGTTGAATCACAAAAGGTTCTTATCAGAGCCACCAGTGGGAGGTCGTAAGTAGTCCAGTGGGTGGAGACGGGTGGTGAAAGTAGGTAGAGACAGGTGTGCCAGTAGGTGGAGACGGGTGGTGCCAGTAGGTGGTGGCAGCCAGTCCAACCTCCGTTGGTGACCTGGTCCGTAGTCCCAGTGGGAGGGGGTGGTCCAAGACGGACGCCCAGTGGGTGGTGAGTTGGCACAGTCAAACGATACCGAGATATCGGCATCAACTTGTTACTGCAGAGTTGAGCCTCCGAAACGAGGTTGGACTGTTAGAGCAAACAAAGCTGACGAGACTACTAGCTTAGGTACCTCCTCTGGTGATCCCTGAGAGCTTCATCCTCAGCCTCTCTGTCGCGGGGTTGTTCGGGCACTTTTAAAAAATTATTTCTTAAGTTAGTTCATATTACAACTTGTATATTAACTAGTATCTAACACTTCTTAAATCTATTACAAATATAATATCCATAATAACCTACATATTTACATTTACATCTAATTTAATCTATGGTACAATCTATAACATAAATATCCATTTTATAATATGATCTAATCACCTTCCCCCTCTGGCATCGCTCTCCATACTCCTGGTTGTTGTATGTCGTTACCTAGTAGAGCTTGACTCGGCATTACTCCTTCATTTCTTCGACTTCTCGTTGTGCAATTTTTTTTTATGTTAGATTTGTGGATTATGCCACTCTACTAGGCTACGCCTGTCCCAGAATGGTGTTATAGAACACAATTATAATATTTTTTTGAATTCGTCAATAATATTTGTTTTCATAAGGTAATAATTATGTATCTACAAAGTATCAAGTGCAATGTTAGTGATAGGTTGAGTGAGTCATAAGTCCAAGTGTAAATATGTGTAGAATATTGTTTCATGTAAAAAGGGTTAAAGTTTTGTTTAAGATTATTTTTTATTTTCCTTAATTAATTTATTTATATAGGTGTATATTTTTATTTATAGACATTATTATGCAATTACAGTAAGTAAATTTTCAGTTGCTGTTCTACCTTTTGAGGTAAGCCAGTTGTTTGCTAAAGCTTTTATTTTATTAATTGAGTATATTCTGATTGTCGGGAAGTCTATTTTAAATATGTTAAATATTTTAGGCCCCTATGTATGAGTAATTTTTCTGTCCATATGTTGTCTTAGTTTTTGGTATTTCGTCAAGGTTTCGTAATGCTTGTCTAGTATTATGTGAACGTGAGTTATACTGGTTGCTGTTAGGTGGTTTGTGTTTTTGATGTAGAAGATGAGGGTAGACTTAACGAACAGCTGTCTAACGTCCAGTACATTAAATTCTCTGAATAGTCTGTCTGATTGGTATATAAATGGTTTCTTATTAATGACTCGGAGCAAGGTGTTTTGGGAATAAACCAAGTTGACGGTCCCGGTGTGCATACACTAAAAATAATTATTTCATTGTATAATTGAATGTCCTGATTACGATATTAAAAATAATTCACACTTAAATAATAAGTATTAAATAAAATATTGCATTTGAAAATTTCGATAATTATACCATACATTTTAAATGACAATTATTACTTTCTTAACCATAGAAAAATGAATACAGAAGAAAAAACGCAAGCCATGAACAATAATAAATATTATCCAATATAAATTTTATTTTTCACGATAGCAAGGCAATTATTTACGCTAACAATCAAATATAGAAAAAAAAAAAAAATATATATATAAATTATTTGATTTCGTTTAAAAAATATTTATAAAAAATCATTTATTAATAAAAACAAAAGATGACGTATCGGGTAGGGAAAAAGCCAAATTTTTGTAAAAAACGGAGGTAAATCTGGATGACGTATCCAATAGGAAAAAGCCAATTTTGTGATAAAAATGGAAATTAACCAAACCTAATAACCTAACCTAACCAAAACTAATAACCTAACCTAACCAAAACTAATAACCTAATCTAACCAAAACTAATAACCTAACCAAAACTAATTTCAATTGTTCTATTAATTTATCTTTATCTTTACATAATTCATTCAAACTACAGTAGGGCCACTCTATGATGGCACTTTTGACGTTTAGACTTACATGAAGTTTCGTAATTAATGACAGCTAAACATTGGAGGACAAATGCTATACTTTATTGCGCGAACGCCAGAGTAGTGATGTCCATCAACATTAAATATGGAATGAACGAAATGATTCAAAATTTTATAGGATATTGATTGCCTGTATAATATGCGTAGAATACGCAGAATAAGTATCCAAAATAACACAACAAATCTGACAGATCGATTGTGCCCTCTAAATATGATCTTTTTCTATGGCTTTATTAGAGGGCAAAGAAAACGGCTACAAAACAATAAAAGACGGATCAGACCGGGTGATGTTTTTTTGTTTCTTTTTCTCTCATGTGTCGCCATATTGTTTAAACTGAGTAAGCTCTATTTTACCACGTATAAAGGTTTGGTAAAATGCTTTATTATCCCTCTATATATTGTAGATACTCTAAGGTTTTGACAGTTTTGTTTTAATGTTGTTACGGAAAGAACGAATGTGTGCACGCTGTGATTACGATATTGTTTTTGATTACTACGATTACTTGATTATTACGATATTGATATCGCAAAGATTATCCAACGAGGGAAAAGTTACTGAAATCACAGAAAGAAGCTGGTTTATTTTTCGGTGGAAAATCTTCACTACCAAAATTTTTGAGTAAGCTAGGTTTTGCGTACAGGCAGTGTAATAAACGCAAGATATTAATGGAAAGGAACGATATTGTGATGACAAGGTGTACTTTTTTACGAAATGTGATCCAAATAGAAGATTGGCAAAATGTGGTGTTTTTGGACGAGACGTGGCTTAATGCCAACCATACAGTTAGCCGTTCTTGGACCGATGACACCGCAGCATCTACGTCTAAAGTTCCAATTGGAAAAGGAGGCAGACTTATAATTTGTCACGCCGGGACCGCTAATGGATTCGTCGAAGGATCCTTGATGGCTTTTATATCAAAAACCACTGGAGATTATCACGAAGAAATGAACGGAGAAAAGTTTACGGAGTGGTTTACCACAATGTTGTGTAGTCTTCCCGAACCATCTATAATAATAATGGACAATGCCTCGTACCACTCGATGAAGATCGATAAGCCACCTGCTCAGTCCCAAAAGAAAGTTGATATCGTTGCGTGGCTTCAAAAAAATGGCATAGATGCAAATATGGACATGTTGAAAGCGGAGTTACTTCAATTATTAAAACAAAACAAGCCGGCAAAATCACGGTACGTCATTGATGAAATCGCATCGGAATATGGGCACCAAGTAATACGATTACCGCCTTACCATTGCGAATACATATGGGCTCAAATCAAGGGATATGCAGCAAGGCATAATACAGAACCTCCATTTACGACATCAAAAATGTTAAAATTATTAGAAGAAGCTTGTCAACGTACAACTCAAACAGACTGGGCTAATGTAGTGAATAGAACCGTGCGACGAGTAAACGAAGATTACGAAAGAGATATTAGAATCGATAATATTTTAGATAATGATATTATAATTAATTTAGGAAATGATAGCAGCGACGATAGTTCAGTGGAGAGTGATAGTAATGGGGATGAATCAGATTGAAACATTCAAGTAAATATTTTTATCTAAGAAAAATGTATTTTATTATTCTTCTATAACCTTTTTTATGTACAAAGACTTTCTCAACTCACACCGTGCGACGAATTTTTTTTTCGACTGAATTTTTTCATTAATGATTTTAAGTGTGTCACAACACTACTACGATCTGTCAAAAATGCCATCTTACGATGGCTCGAGTATAATCAAATTTCTTAATTTCATTTTAAATTAAATGCAAGTTACAATAAGTTTACAGATTTGTCAAGACAAAAATCTAACAAATTTTACATTAATACGACATTTAAAAAAAAAAAAAAAAGCATTCAAATCATAAAAAATCAAGTCTGTTAATAAAATACAAAAAGTACCTACGTTCAAGATTCATCATATTTCTTTCGTCTATAAATATAAATTTTTCATGTAAACTTAAACATTGTCTATGATTTTCAAATTTTTCCTCAGATATTACCTATGAAATGTCAGAATATACGGTACATTTTTCGAAACTTTAAATTGTGATATCTTATTTAATACTTACTATTTAAACGTAAATTATCTTTCATTTTGTTATTAGCACATTCAATAATATAGTGAAATACTCATTTTCGTTGTATATGCACCATTGTATATGTATATTGTATATGGACCATTGTATTGGATTTAGCCCAAAAGTAACTATTTTCCCCCCCCGTTGTTAGCTTACATAAATCGTTTATGTATTGGAGGAATAAAACAGGTCCTAGTGTACTTCCTTGAGGGACTCCGTATTTGATGTAATGTTCGTCACTTTTAGTTGTGTAAATTGTGTTCTGTCTGTAAGGTAAGTTTTGAACCAGTTGTAACTTGCTTCCGAAAGTCCAGTCTGTTTTAGTTTGTGAAGCATTTTTTCATGTGAAACTGTGTCAAAAGCTTTCGTCAAGTCTAGTGCTATACATTTTTTATTATTGTCAAGTTTGTCAGAAATATAACCAATAACTTCCTGTATTGCTTCTTGTGTACCCCGATTTTTTCTAAATCCAAACTAGTTGTTGGCTAAAATTTGATGTTTTTCTAAAAAGTTGGTGAATTGATTACAAACACATTTCTCTAGCAGCTTAGATAGTAAATTTAGGATGGATATAGGTCGGTAGTTATTTGGATCGTCTTTATTGCCAGCTTTGTGTATAGGTGTGATTTTAGCCGTTTTTAGTTGAGACGGGAAAATACCTTTTGTGATGCTTAAATTAAATATATGAACTATAGGTTTTAGTAATATCTCTTTGAACGATTTAATTACTCTAGCGAATATTCCGTCCCGGCCTGGAGAGCAGTCTATGTTCAGGTCATCTACTATTTTTCCACATCTACACACCACATGAAGTCTAATAGAAAACACTTACCAGTCTTAATGATTTTATCAAAAAAAATGCAGTATCACCCGATTTCTCTGACACAACTAATAAAAAGCGGGAAAAAATGACGTTTAACTCAATGTTGCCAGACTTAGAATATAATTATTTCCGTTGAATAAATTCAGTTTCCTTAGTAATTAAGAATTAATTTAACTGGCTGGTAAAGTTATTATTCGCTGTTTAAATTTGACTGTCCATAATTGAGTGCATGTCCACCACTGGTACTCCTAACCCCTATTAGGGGTACCGGAAAGAAAACAAAAATTTATATTATTTGATTTGCAAAACATTTATAAAAAAAATATATAACATGTTAAAATCTAATACATATATACTTACATCTCTATCTTTTTACCCGACTGCGTGACGCAAAGGAGGGTAATGTGTTTATCAGCCTATGTTTGAATGTTTGTTCCCTTGTGGCGCTTTAGAGACCAAACGCGTGGGCCGATTTTGATGATTCGTATGTCTTTTGTTCTTGTAATTTACAGTTCCATAAGCCATTTACACAAACTGTACCAAGAGAATATATTCCCTCTTTGGCCAAGTAGGTGACAAGTGGCAAAGAAGTATAGAAGTTATCAAAGTAAATTATGTAATCTACATGACGAGATACCATCCTAGCTAATCTTATGACAGTGTTTCCAGATTCACCTAAATCTGGCTCTCCTGGAAAGGGTTCAGTTTTTTTTATTGACTCCTCCAGAATAAACCTTAAATTTGTGGGCATATTTTTCAGACTGTAGATGAAATATAACTTGAACCCCCACTTGTGAGGTTTGTTAGGTAAATATTGTTTTATATAGTGGCTCATCTTTGTTGCACACATCTGCTCGTTTGAGCTGCGACGAAGTAACCTTTAGCAGCGAGAAAAGGTGCTTATCAGTTAATCGATTTCTGACTGAATTTTTTCGCAATTTCACGGTCGAAAAAGTCTGTTCGCAGACATACGACGACCCAAACATCGCTATTATTTTCTGGGCGTGATCTTTGGATATTCAGTTTTCGGCATTGTTCTATAATAATCTTTTTTTTTTGGAATTTAAGAACAATTGTTTTAAATGGGGGCTGCACTGCAATTCTGCAGGGACATTCTCCGGGTCCACATAAACGGAACATCAAACGATGTTCTTTCAATGCCGTTTTTGATGAAAATCTTGAAACCTAGTTTCAAATTCTGTGTGAGGTTTCTTCAACGCCTGACTGAATTCTTTCAGTTTGTTCAGATCAATTTTTAATGCCAAGAGTGGCCAAGAACATTTTTTTACAGATTTGGTGATGTACATTATCAATCGTGAAAACGTAAGTTCGACTATCAGTTCTTTTGGATGATTCTGGATTTTTTGTAATTTTCTTTGGTACTTTATTAACGTGAAAAGTTATAAATGATCTTCGCTGCTCCCATTTCATGTTCTTCGAGAAATTTTCAAACAAATATTGCCACGTTTATGTTGTCACATGATCTGAGTTTCGATTTCTTGCAAAATGCAGAATTGCACGGTGGTTTCATGGATCTTGCAGGCTTAAATACGTCTTGTTTCACTTTAAATGTTTCATTAGTCTTTGCTTTTTCTGTCTCTTCTGTATCCTAAATAATTTTCACCTTTCATCCGTAATTCTTTATTAACATTGCGTTTATATTTCTTTGGTTCTTTTGTCGCCTTGTTCTGTCGTTTTTTATGACTTAACAAATAACCGTGATAATATGGAACATTACTGAGCATGACCACTTTTGAAGAACACGATGGAGTAGCAGAGGCACTGGCTTGCTGCATATTGTTCCGGTTTATATTATTTTTATCTGTACATTGAGTATTGTTTTCATTATCAATGATTATATCAGAAATTGGGTCTTGAGTATTCGTAGATACGAGAATATCTTGGTTTGAAGTAGGGAAAGATTCGTCATGATTTAAATTTATAGAATTTATATTAAGGACAATATTTCCTAGTTCTTGCACAACGTTCTCACTTTCTACCGTGATATTGGCAACATTCAATACAGAAGGCTGTTGATACTCAATGGCCACCGTAGCGAATTCGGGTTCCTGTTACAGATCACAAAGAAGTCATTACCAACTTTATCTATAACTTGTAGATTGTTAATGTCAATGTTTTCAATATCCAAGTCTATGTTTTGATCAAATATTGTTTTTACATTGCTACTTATAATACTATTCATGGACTCCCCGAAGTTTTGTTCGTTTGTTGGTGTTGCAATAATTTCGTATTTAGTGTATATTATAGATATCTCACAGAGACGAAACTGTATTAATTATGGGAAAGTAGGTATAGAAGTCATTTGGGTGTAATAGGACTTATGACCTGTCTTTTTATGGTTGGCTTAAGTGATCACTTTACACAATTGTAACATTCGCCATTTCCACCCATGATAGAATATACCATGCTTATTCATTTTTTGGAAGTTGTATATATGTTCAAATTGCGTGAAGCTTTCATATATGAGTTGTAAGCGCCTTTTTCCATGCGGCCTGTACAAAGCCATTTTCATTCCCCTAAATCCCCACATATGTCGCTAATGAGAAAATCTACAATTGATTTACGGAATTTTGGGAGCAATATACTTTATTGTGTGTAATGAAATTCATCCGAATACTTGCATTACACTAGGATACGCCAGGAAATATTATTTCCAATTTTTGTTAAATTCCTTTTTTACCAGTATTTACAATTCAGAATATTTTGAGTTTGTTCAAATCTTTCAGAACAGTGCTGGATTTATGTCACAGAGACATTATTAATCAATTAATGTATATTATAGATATCTCATTAATAAAGCATATTGCTCCCGAAATTCCGTAAAATCAATTGTAGATTTTCTCATTAGCGACATCTGTGGGGATTTAGGGGAATGAAAATGGCTTTGTACAGGCCGCATGGAAAAGGCGCTTACAACTCATATATGAAAGCTTCACAAATTTGAACATATATACAACTTCCAAAAAATGAATAAGCATGGTATATTCTATCATGGGTGGAAATGGCGAATGTTACAATTGTGTAAAGTGATCACTTAAGCCAACCAATAAAAAGACAGGTCATAAGTCCTGTTACACCCAAATGACTTCTATACCTACTTTCCCATAATTAATACAGTTTCGTCTCAGTGAGATATCTATAATATACATTAATTGATATAAAATCAATTTAAACACCGACACCATGGATGTCATTAGATAGTGGTGTAATATAAAATAATTTGAATTAAATCTCGCTTTTATAAAGTACATCATTTAAAAATTTAACAATTTAAAAAAGCTTTACCTTCGAGGCTTGCCTTAATTTGTTAAGTCGATACATAAATGAGGAAATTCTAAATCAGATTGTTCCTTGTGATAAAAAGTGGTTCCTGTGTGATAATCGAAAATGTTCTTCGCAATGTTTGGGGCTTGTAGGTAGAGGTAGCCAAAAAATGTTCCAAACACAAATTGAGTCAAAAGTCTTGTGGCTGTATGGTGGACCTGTGCCGGCATAATTTGTTACAGCTTCTTGAAATCTAGCACATCAATAAGTAGCAGAGTTATACTGTCAATAGTTGAAAACGATGATGGTCAATTACCAATTGCTCTAGTCCAATACTTCTCCACGACAACGCTCGTGCACTCACTTCAAAACGAGCTGCCTTAAATAAATCACAGGAGCTTTGACTTTTTCTTGAAACTCTCTGTCACCCGCCTGACTTGCCAGATCTTGCACCTACCGATTACGAATTTTTTTGAGAATTTTTTCCAAGGTAAAAATTTCAACTACGATGAAGCGGTGAAAAACGCTTTTAAAGAATTCATCGATTCCTATCACCAAGGTTTATGTAGCAAAGGTACTAATGAACTTCCATTAAAATACCAAAAGTACTTCGACAACAATGCACAATATTTCGACTAATTTGATATATAATTTTCATAAAAAAAAATTTTTACTTTTTCTATGCAAAACAGAAATTTCATAGGTACGGGCCTGATAAAAGTAAATAAAATATAATAACAACGTTATAATATGAAAAAAGATCTGGTTTAGAAAGAGCGTCGCTTAAACGTGTCAGGTCGGGTTTTTAACGTAAATAAAATCGATACTCTTAAATTATATTATAACCTACAACAGCTGTCACACATAGCAGCATAAAAACAAATCAAATTCCACAGGCGCAAAGTATAACATTTCTCTCCAACATTCTCAACCGAGAGATAAATAAAACTCGTTTCGCAAGACTGAATTAAAATGCTAATAATTTACCAGGAAAGTGGACAGCGCGATAGATTAATGCGCTTCATCGAACATAATCTTATTTTTGAAAAAATCGCGGATGACATACATTCGAACCAACAGTTTTATTCCTTCCCGTTTTAGACGCGAGACAGTTAATTTGTCGTTGGCCGCGAATCCCCGCGGCCGCGTCCGCTTTTTCCTCGGTTATTACAGTACTGACCCGCAGAAGCGACGTGGGCGCGGCGGCACCGCTGTACCCGCATTACGACTTTTTGTGAACATGTTATACGGCGATATATAAAATATTACACTGCTACCAGTGCTACGTGCGGGGGTGGCCAACATTTTGTTTTGCTATGCCGATTGACTCAGATTTTTTAAATTATTTTTTTAAAATCCAAGCATTCCTTCCAATATACAAATATCACCATTACATAGGTAGTAGGTAACATAACTTTTTTGCGATTACTTTGGAATGCACATATTACATAGTACATTTTACAAGCTCCATACCAGTGATTACTTATTTTTAACTAGCCTACCTGCGCGGCTTCGCACGCGTAGATTTATAACATATAGGTATCTGTCGTTTTAGATTTTTTATATAACTTTGAGTTCAACAACTTCTCAATAAAAAGTATTCAAGTATCTTACCATTAAGGCAGCGTTCATAAAAAAGCATCGATCGACCATTTTTTCGTCGTCTTTAGTTATAAAATAGGTCACCACGAAAAGCTTTTTTAATTTAACGAGATAATATATTTTTTTCAATTTTCACTCCGAAAATTCATTCTAAATATTGTTGAAAGAATTTTTGAAATCGGATGAGTAGTTTCGGAGATAACCTCCTACATCCAAACTTTAAAACTTTACCTATTTATATATTAGTATACCTTAAACAATAAAATTATTTATCATACAAGAAATATGGTACTACTAAACTAGGCTGCCCTGTTTTAGGGAATGTTATATATTTCATTTTGCAACACAAAAATTGACTATAGGCACTCATAATTAATAAATCAATGCATTAAATTAATTCATTTCAACAAGTTTAGTTACATTATTATAATTCATTTCAATAAGTTTAGTTACATTATTATAATTCAATACAAAAAGTTAAATTAAATTAATACATTAGGAATAGTTGATATTTTAGTTTAACTAAAACACTTACATAATATATTTACAAAATTGAACTGTAATTATCCAAATTAAATATAAATTTTACAAATATTTCAAAAAATAATACAAATTTTACTATACAGTTTTATTTTATAATTTTTATTAATTTCTTTTCAGAGTTTTCTCTACCCATTTTGAATAGAACATTAAATAGCTTTTCTTTGAAATTTTTGGTATCACTGCTGGTTTGAATATTTTTACTAAGTAGGTTGTTTATTCTAGGAGCATGCCTTTCATTCAAACCGATTATTGATTATATTAATCGGTTTAAATATTATATATTATATTAATACAATCGATTATTGCGTTTTCACAATAGATTACCATAATACAAGTTGATCGGCCCTAAGAAGCATTTTATAATTAAATACCAATTTTAAAATATCGGTTATTTTACGTTTAACTCAATTTCGCCTATTGCAAAGTGGCGTTTCCGTTCTCTTGCCCCTTATTTCTTGTTTTCTACTTTACATTTTATGAAAAAAATCATATTTATATCGGTTTACTGCTTAAGTTATGATACATGTTTTTTGTTTGATTTTGCAACTCCACTAACTAACTCCATGTTTTGAGTATGGAATGTTTATTTCATTACTAATATCCAATATTTTACTTTCTTCAAAATTAGTTCCATAATGAATGTTACTTATGTGATATACAAAAAAGGATCAGTTAATATTATCTTTGTGGTATTCAATATGTACTGATACTCCTGTTTCTATAATTTTACAAATCTTATTCTGTATATTATACAATATTTATCCCTTGGTGGGCATTGATTTAATCCAAAAGTTTCCTCCATTCTTGTCTGTCTGTTGCTTTTGCCTTCCAGTTTATAATTCGTAAAATAGATGCATCAGCACTGACACTACTGACAGAGTCCATCCATCACAGTTAGGGTCTTCCTGGTCTTCTTCGTCCTTATGGTGTGGAGAGTGTGGGGTATTTTACAGGGTTGTCGCCCTCCATTCTGATTACGTGACCATCCCATCTCAAGCGATCTATCTCTATGGAACTAATCACATCGTGCACATCATAATGTCATACAGCTATTTGAATTTTTGATTTTACTGTATGTACGAGCATATTATTTTAATTTTAAACTCTTTATATTTAACATAATTTTTGACTTATATTGTTTACTTAAATGACATATAATATATTAATTACGTAAAGGTCAAACATGTAGGCTAGATGGAAAGGTAAACCTGTTTAAGCATTAATTAGCGGACTGTTAGCTACATATATAATTATGATTAAATTTATACTTTTACTTGATTTTTTATTATCAGTGCGCACGGAACAATTGTTTGAAAAATCATATAAATAAATAAATTCGTGAGCCAGCATATTTGTAGTTATTTTTTAAAATTAATTATATTACTGGCAATAGATAACTGATAGCAGTTGACATGCCATTGACTGCGCACTAATTTCGTAGCAGGATATTCGTTACTAGCAAAATGCAAACACCAGACATTTTTGTTTATGTTTAGATTTGTTTAGATTTCCAGGAATGAAATTTTTTCCATGAAAGAAAAAATAGATAAAAAAATACCGTGGGGATCAAACAATTCACACCCCTAATTATAGATTATGACATGTCAAAAAATGCCGTTCTCTGATATATTTTTTATATTTAATATTACATAGAGATTATTTTATTCTAGTCTATTTGTCTATTAATACATAAATTTTCTCACTGTACCTTTCCAAAGAGAGACAAACTATTGTGCCTGGAAACGGACTTTTAATTTATTACATATTTAGTACACATGTATATTTAAAAAAAAAATGTTTTTTATTGTGTTCATTTAACTTCTTTTTTATTTGTTTAATCGCTGTCATCTCATTAATTTCTTTATGGAGACTATGAAATTCTTTATTCATTTACTGGATTGAATGTTTTAATTCTATGAAAAAAATCAAAGAATGTGTGTGTGTAAAGAGAATATTTTTGTTATCGTGCATCATAATTTGTATTTTAATGTAATATTTTATATAGTAAAATGTGCTAAGGAAATTGTTATTATCATTTTACAATTTTGAGATAACTCATAATGTATAAATACATTGTTATTATACCTACATAAAACAAAATAAAATTTATTTTAAGAGAACACTGAAAATAATAAAAAACATTATTTTATGTGTGTAATTTTCTGGGATATTCTGCCGTGTATACATGACCTCTCTGATCGACGTTTCGGATCATTTCAGAATCCATCATCAGAGCTGATGCTGGACCCTGTAATGGAATCCAAAACGTCGGCCAGAGGGATCACATATACACATCACATCCCAGAAAACTACACACAGAAGATTCTAAACGGTTGTGAAAACCTGAGAACATTTAAAAAAAAAATTGAAGTATTAAATTTTTTTCCGAAATAAGAGAAATGTATAAAGGAATAGGATTAATAAACGACATTTAAATTAATTTTTGGTGTGACCAGTGATCAAATATTTTTGCTCAAAAAGCATTGTCCTGATATATGACATATTGTAAATCATGAATAATCAAGACATTATTTTCATTCTTTTTTTTATGTATTTAATTGATCATACATATAATTTCTTTTATTACGATAATAGCTAGCAAATATTAACAATAAAAAAAATCATGTGTTATTCCTCACCAAAAGGAATTAAGATTCTTGTTTTTTTTTTAAATAATACTAATTTTTTTTAAATAAATTTTATACAGTTCATTTAGAGTTTATATTAGATATTTTTTGACCGATCATTTAATAATATTTATGAATTATTAACACAAAAATATAAATATTTGACTTGGAATGCTATTTTTTTTCTGGTTCTTTAAGTGTACACTTAGTGTGTCATATCAGCGGTGTTCTGCGCGTAGGACTTAAAACACAAAAAGTTACTTTTTAAATACAGGTTTGCGAATTTCATTATTTTATTTTATTATAATCTATTAACAGAAAATATCAAGGGTGTAGGAAGAAAGACGTTTACGTGGCTGCGTAACCTCATAAAGTGGTTCAATTTCCAAAGTGTCGGTGATCTTCCACAGGATAAATCACCGTATTGCGACTTTGTCATCAACATTTCATAAAAAAAACTGATTTATTAAAAGTGTTGTTTACTGTTTCTTAATAAATTTTAATATTAACCTAAGATTTTTACTCGAACCCCGTAGTAACGAATACGTGACAATATGTATAATATCATCATCATCATCATCATCATCTTCATCCCCTTGTCCTAGTAGGGTTGGGGTTCTTCTATATTCCCCTGTATTGCGCTGCTTCACATGAGTCAACCAGTCTAGACCCATTCTGTTTTCATACTCATTTTTTTGTTTCTTCTCCCAGCTTAATCTGGGGCAAACCACCAGCCGTCTTCCTTCCGGGGTTGCCAAGAGGATTCTTCTTGGTATTCGTTTCCCTGGCATTCTAACATATGTCCAAGCCACCTCATTTGTGATTTTTCTATGAATAGGAGTAGGGGCTTCATGCCGAGTGGGTGCCTCTGTCAGCATTCTTAGCCTGTGCATTAGTGTGACTCCTGCTACCCCCCTTACAAAACTCATGTCGGTAGCCTGGAACCTTGCTCTCGCTCTCTCCGTCAGGATCCGAATTCG
>JADDOH010006446.1:0-104832 GCA_016648135.1 Agrypnia vestita
TACGGCGGCCCGATAACGTCGCGGAATATTTTCTAAATTTGAATTATTCCGTCGGTATGCATAATAGGTACTTCACTACGAATGTCGAAAATCTAAATTGACTGACAAATGTTTTTAGAATTAATTCTTCAAAGCATGAAGTGTCTTATCAAAGCTCAAAACATCTGACATTTTAGAAATATATTAAATTACTGTAAGTTTAGTGTTATGTTATATGTTTTAATTCGTCTTTAATTGTTGTTATATTTTACAAAGTAAGGGAGTATAATAAAAACTTGGTTTTTTATTGATTATTTCAAGTTTTAGTTCTACAGTAATAACAATTCTTTCATACACACATTTACGAAAATAAAATAGTGAGCATATAAAATATGAGAATAAATAGTTAAATAGGTCCAAAATACACCACACAGATACGTATTAGTATAATTAGACTCGCCGAGCACTCTCCAGCATATATGAAAATAAATATGCTATTGACTGGGATTCCCGAAATTTCGTGATTCGGGATGTTCACAATTTAACGGAAGAATTAATGTAATTTTTACTATACAGAAATGCAAAAATAATATTTTATGTGTATAATACGCATTTAGGTACGCAACAAGGCGTTAATCGCACTCGACTTAAACTGAGATATTTGATGTAAAAATGTTGTCATTTAAACTAATGTTAACGACTGTTGGTCAACTTGTTTTGAAAACAAAAATACTTTGCAAACGTCTGGGCCGCTTAAACTATTTTTGTAATATTACTTTTCGTCCATGAATTTAACTGTAAATATTTATTTATTTATATATAGGGTAACACGTCGTTTCAGAAAACCTCGTATACGTGTATCAGTGCTGTGAGATCCGGAATTATTATATTTACGTTAATTGATTAACTTGGTTGTAGTGTTGAACTATGTTGTCTCTACGTGAGCCCAATTATAATTCAATATTTTACTACTCATATTAAAATCACGCAGAAATAACACAGTTTATGTTTTTCACATCATTTATAATTTAAGTTTTATTTTTAATTTAATGATTATCATGAATAATCTCTACAACGTTAAGGTCAAATCATCAATAAATACCTGCGGGGTGCAGTGAGAACAAAAAGCGTGACTTTTTCCTAAGCATATATTTTGGAAAAAAAAACTGAAATAAGAGATATATATATATCTTCTAATATTCCAATCACAATAATTAATCAATATTATCCAGATTTTAATATTTCATAATGTTTTACCAGATAAATATTTAAATTTGATTTTTTTCCAAATATATGTTTAAATAAAAGTCACGCTTCTTGTTCTCACTGAATGCCCCGGATAAATACTAATCATCCCACGATTGGCAGAGATAAATAGACCCTTTAATTCTTTTATACTGGCACACCACTTTTGCTTTTTTTTAAATTATTTTTTTATTTTTATTTTTTTTATTAGAGACACTAACAGGATAATAGGTACATGATACTCTGATAATAAACATTATAGTGAAGACTATGCCCATTATCCCAATTACAAGTGTCTTCGGCACGCTCTAGTAACATGTATTTTTGCAATTAATTATATTTTACCACATTACATTAATACATCTTCTAATGCACGCTCTCCGATTTTTGAAGCTCTTAACAGGGGAAACCTCCAATATTCGGTTTAACCGATCGTCAGATCATTCGCCTCATATATTTTTTTTCTTCACCATTCTCTCCTCATTCGTGCGTTCCATGTGACCAAACCACCTCAGCGATATTTTCTTTATTCCATATACCTACCTACTATTTAAAAATGAACAATTTAATTTTTAGGAACAATTGGAAAAGGATATTTAATGTTTAAAAAAACATGTATCAAAAAATATTGTAGGGAAAATTCAAATAAAACGTATAAATTAATGATGCGCGTGCATAATAGATAATCAAGTCTTGAACATGTTGTTGAGATAAATCTTATTAATAGACGATCAACAGAAAGACGAGTTGCTATTTTGAACCAGAGATAATTTCAAGACCACCACTCGACTTTTGGTAGGACATGACAAGTTTAACAGGTGCTATCATTGGTTTCACTTAAACACTGGGATTTACTAACTTAGCGCCACTCTACATTTTGACGTTTAACATATACATATACGAATATCATCATCATCATCACCTACATGCCTTTGTCCTAGTAGGGTTGGGGAGCCAAAGACTCGACATGGTGGTTCCATATTCACCTGTTTTGTGCTGTTTCCGCATGAATTAACCATTCCAGACCCATTCTGTTTTCACATACTTTTATACGCGAAAATGTATCTATACCTATAAAACTCAATGTCTGTCTGTCTGTCTATCTGTCTGTTCTCTATACAAATCCACACCGCTAGTCCGATTCGATTCAAATTTTGCATACTTATGCTTTAGGACCCGGCGGGTAACATAGGCAACAATTCCCCCTATTCTCATACCCCATTCCCGCCCCCTGACATATTTTCGATGCAAATCTGTACCGTTTGATCGATCGAACTCAAAATTTGGAAACTTATTCTTAAGAACTCGGCGGGTAACATAGGCAACAATTCCCCCCTATTCCCCTCCTCCTGACATATTTTCGATGCAAATCTGTACCGTTTGACCGATCGGACTCAAAATTTGGAAACATATTCTTGAGGACTCGGCGGGTAACATAGGCAACAATTCTCCCCAATCCTCATACCCCTTCCCCACCCCCTGACATATTTTCAATGAAAATCTGTACTGTTTGACCGATCGGACTCAAAATTTGGAAACTTATTCTTAAGGCTCGGCGGGTAACACATGCGACATTTATCCCCTATTCTTTTAACCCTTCCCCTCCCCTGATATATTTACGATGCAAATCTGTACCGTCTGACCGATCGGACACAAAATTTGGAAACTTATCCTTTAGGACCCGGCGGGTAACATATCCGACATTTTCTCCCTATTATTTTACCCCTTCCCTTCCCCCTGATACATTTCCATTGCAAATCTGTACCATTCAACCAATCGGACTCAAAATTTGAAATTTTATTCGTTAGGACTCGGCGGATAACACAAGCTACATCTCTCTCCTCTTTTACCCCTTCCCCTCCCCCTGATATATTTTCGATGTAAATCTATACCGTTCGAATCAAACCATTGTTTAGCTCCACAAATTTATTTTCAACTTAATCCTTAACCCGTGCAACGCCGGGTACGAACAGCTGGTACGTTATAACATTAACAAACCAAAATGATGGGAAATCATTCGAGATTTTTTTAAATAAATTATTTTTTAAATAATTACTATAATTTATTTAAACAACTAAAACATAATAGGAACCATAATTAAGTTATGTAAGCTATTTAAGTTACGTGCGTATTTTTTGTAGTGGCGCATTTCTGAATGAAATCTATTTTTGAAAAACGTTCAATAAGATTAAATACTAATGGCGTTAAATTATCATTCTCAAAAACCAATCCCATGGCCGCTACCACGATTTTAAATAAAGTATTCTCCTTTATTATTGACGACTTCTTTCTAACGTTCAACAAGTTTTCTGAAGCGTGTGCAGTATTGAATCGAAAAATTCGTCATTGGGAGAGAAAGTGGTGTCGAAAGTGCTCACTTTTGCCTACTTGATATCCCATTTTGAATGCCTGTAATAAAATTAAATAATAAAAAAATATATTAAAAAATGATAGCTTCGTTTACTTTCAGTATTTATTTATAAAAATTAAAACATTTTCGATGCTAAAGCATTATATTCAGTAATTTTACTACTAAACTAAACTAAACTAAACTAAACGACTAAAGGACGGGGTGAGAAGTGGGGTGGAGATTAGTGTCGGGTGGGTATGTGGGCGTGGTCATTAGGCGCAGAAGAAGGGACGTAATAGCGCTAAAGTTCTAATCGTTATAAATAAATGGTGAAAGTTTAGAAAGTTATAATTTTTAAAACATATTTTTAAAATGGCCTTTCACAAAGTTACACAACAAATTTCAAAAAATATTAAATGTTATGTAAAAGCAAACGCAATATTACACTTGTTAAAGCTAGATTGTAATGCGTGTTCTGAAATTATTGTAAAATAATATAATATTTTGTAAGATACACTTTTGAATATTTCTCACGAATTTATTTGCCAAATGTTGTTGATTTATGTAGTTTTCTGTAGCCAACGGAGATACAACGGGGAGTTGTGTGTGCCAAAATATTTCGGCAAAATGAATGATCCTTTTGTAATGTCTATACAAAAGCGTCTCTACTGAAATACTTTAAAAATCGCATGTCTTAAGAAGAACAAATTAATACGAGTATATAATATTAGTCTTTGAATACTATAAAATTTGTGTTCCAAAAATTAAATTAATGCTTCAGTAAACAAGTCACGCAGTCCCTGCGCGTGAAAATAAAAAATCGGAAAACTAATTGGACTATTCGTGGCTAATTTAATAACTAATTGGTCTACAGCTTGTTAACAAACTTCACTTGGCACGCCCGTGACAAGTGGTTCATAAAATTACGTACAGCTTTATGCTTTATGTGCAAATTTTACGAACATCTTTGTTCCCACCAGTAAAAAGTTCAGGGACACGTTTTTCTTCCACCACGAGTTTTTTTCAATCACAAAACCTTTCACCCTTCATGTCAATACAGAAACGCCCCGATATTGGGATCAGCAGAAAACGTATGTAAAATAATCACGTAAGATATCCCTAAATGATGTCACAGGTTTAGGAGGTACCTAGTAAATAAAATAACATTTTATTTATATTACAGAAATATAATTCACTACGCTCCAATTTGTCAACGTGTTATTTATTTACAATATATGCTTATGAATATCGACTATATCTTCTATTATTAGGTCCTTACATATGAAATTGGCGTTTTGCCGTACTGGCAAATTTGATCTCAAATATCTTCTCTTTGGTTAGGAATTCCAAATCCAAATTTATACAGCTATTTACTCATGTATTTGTGTTTTGAAAATTAAAATTCATTTGTTTTTCCCTCAATTGTTTTTTCTTTGCGTCACTCAGTTTACAAAATGAAAAACTTGAAATATCGCGTTATTTACGAGTACGAGTTCCACCGTGGCACCAGTGCTGCAGAAATGGCTCGAAGGATTAATGATGTATATGGCGACGGTGCCGCAAAAGAAAACACAGTGCGTTTTTGGTTCCAACGTTTTCGTTCTGGAAATTTCGACCTGCAGAACAAGCCCCGTGGACGGCCGGAGACCAAAGTTGATAATGAAGAATTGAAGGCTATTGTGGAAGCGGATCCATCGCAAACCACATCCGAGTTAGCTGCAGCTGCGGTGTTAGTGATAAAACTGTTTTAATCCACTTGAAGCAAATTGGTAAGGTGAAAAAGCTTGAAAGGTGGGTACCTCACGAATTGAGTGAAGCAAATCAACAAACGCGCGGTGACTGCTGCGTTGCATTACTCAACCGGCACACTAATGAAGGGATTTTAAATCGAATCATTACCTGTGATGAAAAGTGGATCCTGTACGATAATCGGAAGCGCTCATCGCAATGGCTGAACCCTGCCGAACCAGCCAAACCATGCTCCAAGCGAAAATTGACTCCAAAAAAATTACTTGTGAGCGTTTGGTGGACTAGTGCTGGTGTCGTTCACTACAGCTTTCTTAAATCTGGCCAGACGCTTACGGCAGATGTCTATTGTCAGCAACTGCAAACCATGATGGAAAAGCTAGCTGCTAAACAACCGAGGCTGGTTAATCGCTCTAGGCCACTGCTGCTTCATGATAACGCTAGACCACACACTGCACAACAGACGGCTACCACAGTAGAGGAGCTTCAATTGGAATGTCTAAGACATCCACCGTACTCTCCGGACCTTGCCCCAACAGATTACCATTTTTTTCGAAATTTGGATAACTTCTTGCAAAGGAAAAAATTCAACTTCGATGGGGCAGTCCAAAACGCCTTCAAAGATTTTATTGATTCCCGTCCGAATGGTTTTTTTAGTAAAGGGATCGATGAACTACCTATGAGATGGCATAAGTGCATAGATAGCAATGGTACATACTTTGATTAAATAAATATATTATAATAAAAAAAAATCGGCTTTATGTTCCTCCCATACTAAACGCCAATTTCATATGTAAGGACCTAATATTATTAGGTATACAGACGTGTAGAAGAAATTATTTGGAATATTTTGAGTGTGACCAAATTTTTCAGAACAGTACTGGATTTTTGTCACAGGGACATCATTAATCAATCAATATATACCTATTTTCCCATAAAAATACAATTTCGCCTCTTTGAGACATCTGTAATATATTGATTAAGAAATTATTTAACAACATCGCTTCCATATAAATACACATCTTATATTACCATCTTATATGATATTGTTAGCTTTGAAAATCAAAATAATTTTGGTTCTGTGACGTGACCTACAAGGGGGGAGGGGATCTGGCATGGAGTGACACCTTGTGACATAGTTACACGACATAGTTGTTAAAATTTCACGAAAACCCTGTGTTTTCTTTTATTTATGAAATTTTTTTTAAAATTTATTTAAAAATTTATGAAATCCGCCAAGTCGGGTTATGAACTTTGGAACTCGTGCAAAAGGTATGAGATATCAGGTTCTTTTAAGCTGTCCTACTAGGAAAACATCAAGAGTAAATAATATTTTTTTCATTTTTTTAATTTTTTTATTTGTTTACGCCCATTAGGCTTTTACATAAAGAATATAAAATAAATTTCAAAAAGCACATACACTAAACAATATCTGTATAGCACCAAAACATGAGTATAAAAGTTAAAAATATAAAGTAAAGAGCAGCAATGTGTATAGACTTTTACCTAAAAAATATAACATAAAATTAATAAGAACATACATTAAACAATATTAGTTATAAGTAGCAAAATATAAAAAGTATCAGGAATAGCACCAAAACATGAGTATAAAAATTAAAAATATTGAGTAACGAGCAGCAATGCGTATAGGCTTTTACATAAAAAATATATCATAAAATTAAAAAGAACATACATTAAACAATATAAGTTATAAGTAGCAAATTATAAAAAGTATCAGGAATAGCACCAAAACATGAGTATAGAAATTAAAAATATAAAGTACAAAGCAGCAATGTGTATGAAAAATATATATTACCCACCATTACATATTAACAGTTGAAGTAAGTAACGAAGCAGTATTGCCTCTTTAAGTGTAAACTTTACTTTCTCCAGACTGTCGACGAAAATGTCAATCATACAACCATATTCATTACCAGTCCCCAATATTCTGTGTATCACAGAATTTGATTGATAATTAGTATTGCAATTGTTGCGATGGAATGTGACAATTTGTCGAGTTCTATGTGTGGAAGGTATATTATAATCGATACATGCTACAAGGTCAGGGCTGTCCAACATATTATTTACAATTTTGTAAAGAAGAACTATATCATAATTTTTTCTTTTATCATATAATGTGAGTAATTTTAGTCTCTTCAATATGTAATTGTATTCTATGTTTTGTGTTGGTATGCTTAACTTGTAGTTAATGTATTTGAGAAATTTGCGTTGGACACGCTCAATACTGTCTATATGCCCATTATAATATGGAGACCAAACTGATGAGCAATATTCTAATTGGCTCCGATATGTATAACATTTTAATACTTTCAATTGATTGAAATGGGCGTGATGTCCTTAAAATAAATCCCAGCAATTTTAGAGACTTACAAGTTATCGCATTTATATGATTAGTAAAAGTAAGTTTCGAGTCGAATAATACCCCTAAGTCTCGAATACAGTCAACATTTTCTAGTTTGGTGTTACATACGGAGTATTCAAAATTTATTTTTGATTTTAATCTAGTAAACGATATAATTTTGCATTTATTTAAATTTAAGTACAGTTTATTCGTTTCACACCATACGGAAAGAGAATAATTGTAACTAAAAAAACTTTGGGGAAGTTGACTTCATTCAATTTTGAATATAATATATTTTTTACACTTCGGGTGAGTTAAGAGTTAAGGAGATAAGCGACAGCAAAATGTTTGCATTTTTCTTTCAATATTTATGACTTATCTTTTGTAAAACGTTAGACTATCATAAAAGTAATTTATATCGAGTATTAAAGATTTATTCGCTTTAATACCAAAAACATAAAAATATCAAAAAGATTTAAATTTCTGCACGGTTATAATAATTTTATTTGAATTTTAACAAAGTGAATGAATTTTTAATATTCGTTATAAATTACGTTCGTGATTCGTGATACAACTTTTACAGAAGATAGTTCAGAAATATTGAAAAAAAATGTCGCTTATTTCCTTAAATTGTTGACAGTTCACACAAAACCCCTACACAAATAAAAACTCCCCGATGTTTTTGTGTAGCGGTCCAGCGCCGGAAAATATCCGCTGCCATTTTTCTTTAGAGCCACCCTTCTTGGGAAGAAGGAATTATCTATCTCCCGGTGGTAGCCATGTCCTGACATATATCTCTTATGAAATCCCTCTCAGTCTAATACCCAACACCCGGAACGGCTCCGCATCCGAGCAACAAGTCTACGTCCTGTAATATTAGGTTCTTACATATGAAATTGGCGTTTAGTATGGGAGGAACATAAAGCCGATTTTTTTTATTATAATATATTAGGTCCTTACATATGAAATTCACGTTTTGCCGTACTGGCAAATTTGATCTCAAATATCTTCTCTTTGGTTAGGAATTCCAAATCCAAATTTATACAGCTATTTACTCATGTATTTGTGTTTTGAAAATTATAATTCATTTGTTTTTTCCTCAATTGTTTTTTTCTTTGCGTCACTCAGTTTACAAAATGAAAAACTTGAAATATCGCGTTATTTACGAGTACGAGTTCCACCGTGGCACCAGGCTGCAGAAACGGCTCGAAGGATTAATGATGTGTATGGCGACGGTGCCGCAAAAGAAAACACAGTGCGTTTTTGGTTCCAACGTTTTCGTTCTGGAAATTTCGACCTGCAGAACAAGCCCCGTGGACGGCCGGAGACCAAAGTTGATAATGAAGAATTGAAGGCTATTGTGGAAGCGGATCCATCGCAAACCACATCCGAGTTAGCTGCAGGCTGCGGTGTTAGTGATAAAACTGTTTTAATCCACTTGAAGCAAATTGGTAAGGTGAAAAAGCTTGAAAGGTGGGTACCTCACGAATTGAGTGAAGCAAATCAACAAACGCGCGTTGACTGCTGCGTTGCATTACTCAACCGGCACAATAATGAAGGGATTTTAAATCGAATCATTACCTGTGATGAAAAGTGGGTCCTGTACGATAATCTGAAGCGCTCATCACAATGGCTGAACCCTGCCGAACCAGCCAAACCATGCCCCAAGCGAAAATTGACTCCAAAAAAGTTACTTGTGAGCGTTTGGTGGACTAGTGCTGGTGTCGTTCACTACAGCTTTCTTAAATCTGGCCAGACGATTACGGCAGATGTCTATTAT
Source organism: Agrypnia vestita (assembly GCA_016648135.1). Classification (NCBI taxonomy): domain Eukaryota; kingdom Metazoa; phylum Arthropoda; class Insecta; order Trichoptera; family Phryganeidae; genus Agrypnia; species Agrypnia vestita. The sequence goes on from JADDOH010006446.1 coordinate 9,463, forward strand.
CAGCAACTGTAAACCGTGATGGAAAAGCTAGCTGCTAAACAACCGAGGTTGGTTAATCGCTCTAGGCCACTGCTGCTTCATGATAACGCTAGACTACACACTGCACAACAGACGGCTACCAAATTAGAGGAGCTTCAATTGGAATGTCTAAGACATCCACCGTATTCTCCGGACCTTGCCCCAACAGATTACCATTTTTTTCGAAATTTGGATAAATTCTTGCAAAGGAAAAAATTCAACTCCGATGGGGCAGTCAAAACCGCCTTCAAAGATTTTATTGATTCCCGTCCGAATGGTTTTTATAGTAAAGGGATCGATGAACTACCTATGAGATGGCAAAAGTGCATAGATAGCAATGGTAAATACTTTGAATAAATAAATATATTATAATAAAAAAAATCGGCTTTATGTTCCTCCCATACTAAACGTCAATTTCATATGTAAGGACCTAATATATATATATATATATATGTATGTATATAGAATGACTCCTGGCTCCGTGCCCAACTCTGCATTGTCCTTTACGCGAATCTCCAGACGAGTTTCGAGACAAAATTAGAAAGTATTTTCAAAGGTGTGAGTCACACGTGAACAATATTTCCGTTTCACCACTCGGCGCAATACTCTACCTTCTTATTATATAATATGGCGTTCACCAAGGTCAGGCCGTAGCGAAACTCGGTCAAAGAAACTTCCTCGCCGGCCGATCTTTGCACACAAGGCAAGCCGAAAAAATCAACTTGTCCGTATTAAATGTATAAAACTAGGCACTGTCCGTAGATTTGGCGCCGTTAAACTGGTAATCAAATATGTGTCTGCCCGGATTCTCTTATTTGGAGAGCCAACACAAAGCGATTGTAAACCATTTTATCGCAAAATCATCATACATACATTTACTATTTTTCGTTAAATTATTATACAACACTCGTCAAAAGTTACGTCGTTTCCTAAAGAATAAGTATGCAAAATTTTTGTAAGCCCTGTCAAACGGGGTAGATTTGTATAAAAAGTGTATCGTGGAAAGAGGATGAAGTAAAAAATTTTTTTTTTTTAATAATAAAATAAATATTACGTTACAGAAAGTTACTGACAGACAGAGAGACTAACAAATAAATTTTGATTATTGGGATGTTTGTAATTGAGCTTATTGCTACAAAAAGTCTATTATACCGATTTTACCACTTGCTTTCATAAGTAAGGGCCGCTAAGCAATCACGAGCAGTTTTTGGGTAAACTTTTTTTTTCAAAAGGTTTTCAACAGCCTTCACAATCATTTGTTTTGACTTTTCTGAACTTTTCTGCCATAGATCTCCGACCGCGCGTCTATAGTATTTTATCTTATGTTTTAATGAAAACTAATGTTTTACCCCCCGTAAGTTGCAACGCATGTCTTATACACAAGGTGCGTATTTTTCGTTCGAAAAGGGATGAATTTTATTCATAAAGTTTACGGAATAATTAATGATGAGTTGTTATTATTTACTAATATTTACATATGGCGAAACTTATTGCCAAAAGAAAATAATACATAACCTTACAGTTGTAGAATTTATCAAATACGTTGCGGTAATTGAATTTAATTTAATTTTACTCTGACGGAATGTTAATTTCTCATAATTATTAGACCAGCATACCTTCTGTTTTACATGCTTTAAATTTTATACCTACATGCTGGGGAGAAAACGAAATTGTGAGGTATTTGATGTGAAGCTGCGCTTAATATGGAAAATTTTTATTGCTTAACTGCCTTTTTGGTTTATGTTGGTAGCCTTTGGTAGTATCATAAGCTGCATAATATTTATTATTTCAGATGATGTACAGCATTTTATTAATTAAATATTTTTTATTACTTTCATTAAATAATTTATATTACGATTCGTGATGATAATATCGATATTACATCATGCCACCGCGAAAGCATAAAATAAGTTTGTCAATAAAAGGGAAATTTGCTCATTGGATTTGCCTGTTGGATAGATTATTATTATTGTCTCTCTTCAACAAGAGATAAAACCTCATAGGCTGGGGCGAAATGGAGCGGTGTACGACAAATTTAATATTTTCAAATAATTTAAGTCATTTTTTCATTTTGATTTTTTGACCCTGAAAAATAGTCCTTGCAAACAGTGAAAAGAGACTCACCACATACCCAGGGCCGTTTTATGAATAATAGCTCCCATATCGGCCTTACACTTTCGCACACAGATGGAGCAAAAATAAAAACGAAGGATTTGACGCGGTAAGATGCAAGAAACGCACTAGTCTGAAGGGGGGTAGGGCATTAAATACAATCGGCATTCCTTGGCACGGTTGCTTTGTCGGCTCCACTACTTGCTTATCTTTGCCTATCTCTGTCCAATTTTCATATTTATATATTTGATTACGGTTCAGCGTGACCACTCGGGCACCGTATGTTGAGCAGCCCTGCTACAACAATCAACTCTGTCCTGTTTCTCGATTGTGCAATGAACCGTCGGCCTTGCAAGGACGCTCGACTGTGAGCTGGCACTATCATTGGAATTCACACTGATAGATTAAAAGTACATTCACCTTTGCAGATCACATTTAGCCTTCATCAGTGCTACAGTAAATCATTTATGTAATTTTCCTCACATGTCATTTAAGATTAGTTTAGTCGGAGGATTTGACTTACATTTTTATTAAATAAATATTTTTATTACTTTTATTTAGTAATTTATATAACAATTCGCGTTGATGTTGTCGAAATAACATCATTTCATCAAGAAGGCATAAAATAACTTCATAAATAAAAGGAAAATTCTCATTGGAGCGCTTATATCCATCTAATTTGCGTAATAAAAAAAGATGCGAAAAAGACTTATTTGTATTTAAAAAAAATTCAATGTAGTTTTTTATCGATCATTACATAAATAACTTTAAATTGGATTGATCGGTAACGTGAATATGCTTAATATTTTTTAAATTATGCTTAAAGTTTGTATTATAAAGACAATAATAAATTGGTAGTCTCCTGGACTCGAATCCCTGCCTCCATAGTCGCATATCTTAACCACTACACCAAAAATATATCTATTTGAGCAAAATAAATTATTTGAAATATATTTTACCTGATAATCGTAGATAATTTACGGTATTTCAATAAGTAGAAAACGCATTCATTGGGAATAGGTACTGATGTTTTTTGTCGAAAATTTATAATGAGATTATAAAAAGAAAAGATTCTTTAAATGACGTAAGATTGCGTTTTCTCCTTCACGTATTTCGAAAAAATGTAGCGTTATTTATGGGAATTTTGTAAATAAATTATTTATTTGATGTCGATTTCGTATTAACTGTGAAACCAAAGCGGCAAATGTCGTCACAGAGAAACTGGAATGTTTTGATTTTTTAATGTTCTGAATTAATGACGTTTTCATGCAGTTTGTAGTAAAATGTATACGTAATGTGTGTTTAAGGAAAATGCAAGAGGATTAAATAACATCGATAAAATAATGTTAAATTTTCAATGATAACATAAGGGAATTCTTTACTTTAGTTACAAACGCAGTTTTCTTTGGAAGCCTTGAGCATATAGATCGTCGGCTTAAAAACCGGTAGATATATGCGCATTTAACAATCTCATATTCAATGGGATGTTGGAAAATTATTGCACAATGTACGAGTGATGATGTTCATTAGTTTCCTGTGGAAAAATATTTTGATGATTAAGTACTTTATGCCCTTAGAACCCGCATAAGTCAACAGGATACTGTGTGGAAAAATATTGCATGCTTCCAGTATGATAGTGATAGTAAATTTCCAAAGGAAAAATGTAAAGGTCGTGAAGCATTTTACGTGTATTGAACTTTTGCGTCTCTGCTCGTTATAAAAATTAATTACTTGTGTTCAGTATGATCATGAGACTGCAATTCCTATGGAAAATTATCTCGTGCGTGAATCATACCAGGGCTAGAAAATCCGCACAAGCTAAGCGTTTATTTCAACGTGTTACACATTTCTAGTCATTTATTTTCCATTTTAAAAGTTAGCAAAAATTCTTACCAGTCAAAAAATGCACAAAATATTTTCAGATCATTATTTAAGCATCACTTGATATCACGTAGAATAATACAAAATTATAAATATTTTACCCACATTTAATAAATTGAAATTACGCGTTATTTCAAGAGTTGAAAAGTAAGAATGGAGATGGTAATGTACCTACGTAACCGTAAGTAAATAATATTAACACTTCTACACGATTTTGTAATTGACTTTTTTTGGATTCTTTAATAAACTCGAGTTATAATAAAATTACTCGGTTTATTATAGATTAACTGCAACCATGGACATCTTCTTAAAAAATATATTGCTGAAACAAACTGCATATAATAAATTTGAAGAGAATAATAAGCCTAATATTATAACAACTGGAAGAGCAATCCACCGCCAGTAGAAATATCACGGGTTCAGGATTCGATGGCAGTTCAGAAGATTTAGAAAAAAATAAATAATGTCGTATACATTTTTTCTAGGAAATATTTACTTTGGTTGAATATGTTTTTAGATTTATTCATATGATCCATAAGAGTATTTCTCTTTCAGAATTGTCTTGAAATTACTCATAAGATTGTTTATTCTGATTTTTGGGTGAACCTACAGACCACGAAAATATACATATTTAATATTTCTTCTTACATAACCTGGTTACAATACACTTGAATTGTTTAAAAAAGTACTATAAAATTTTGAAACTAAGAAATTACGAAAAGGTTAAACTAAATAATACTTCGCAATAATTCGCGTTTTATTAAAGGAATTTTATAAAATGTCTATTGTAAAAAATATGTTGTTTTTGCTAAGGGATTTAATTATGTATGAATAAATACTTTAATTACGGTATAAATATGTCTTAAAAATGCGCGAGGGGAACCCCGCCTTCCGGTCTGACCCATTCCCTTTTTCTAAAGTACGGGTTAAGTTAATCTCTGTAAATTTTTATACTCTATGGGTTACGTGTTTACGTGATACTTAGGTATATATATTCTTACATCTTGAACTAAGCAGCTTCGAAGGTTTCAAGCAATAAAAATATCAATCAACGATGAGGTCCGAACCCACAACCTTTTGGTCACGAGGTCTTCCAACTTACCGGTGAATCAATAACATTTTTATTATTGTATTGGTCGGACTATATTTTCCGTGGAAATCAGTGTCAATCATAAAGCATCCAGCATGTCATACATATTTAGGAGGATACGTTGTGGAAAATTATTATATATTTTCAATGCATCACAATTAAGGGTACATTTCCAACGGAAAAACAACTTAATTACAACCCGATTGTGCCCTTAAAACGCACACATATTGTAACGTAAAGGATGATGTCATTGCGTCATATTCTACTGTGAAAAATATTTCCATAATTACACAAGATTTTTTATTGGCAAAGTGTGTCAGATTGTTCAATGGTGCTGGTACGAATGTGATTTTTATCTAGAGACAGAATCTACTTCAATTATGTTTTCAGGTTTCGAGACTAAATCAAGTCATAAGGATTGGAATAACGCTTTTTTAACCAAGAGTTTCATATTTCTTTTATTAAAGTTAATACTTGTTGCATCTTATTCGATTGTAAGTCTTTTAGATTAGTTTTAATTTAAACGTAATTATGATTAATACAGTAAAAAATATATATGGACGAGGTTAAGATTCGTTTATGAATCGTTTTCCGAACTCTGGGACACAAATGACCGCAATAATAAATCTTACCGCAGAATCGTACGCCAGTTCCTTAGAATTCGGTGACGTGCGATGAAGAAGTTTCCATTTTTGTTTATAAAATACTTATAAAAATTTAAGAACAACGAAACAAAAATGTGAAAGAATCATTAAAATATCTCTACAAAAGAAAAAGTTGCGGGACTCTAAAGTTGCGCTTCAAAAATAATTTCGTTTCATGCGACATTCCAGTGTGTGACGTCACTTGATCTAGACGATGCGGCTCGTGTTCGCTGGTTTTCACTTAGTTTCTGGTAGTGCAAGAATCTCGACTAGGTCAAATGACGTCACCGTGGTTCTGCGCTAAATTACGTAAACTCAAATAAATAAACTATTTCTCAGTCACTTATTGATGGATTTCAATATTTTTTTCACTGGTTTATTAGTTATCGTCTATATTTTAATTCTATTAAGTTAAATATATTATTATAAACATCTCAAAACTTTACATTAATGATACCTAATGAAACTTAAAGTAGCTAGGTAGCTAATTATATTTTTAATTACGGTGCAACCTCGCTTAACCTGCACCTCCTATAAAGAGCAGAACAAAGTTTTTAATTGTAAAAAATATGAATAGCGTTTCGAATAAACGAGTGACAAGGAGACAACGAGTTTCTAGTGTAGGCTCTAACTGCTTCTCGACTTTCTGTTGTTCTCCGCTAGCATCTTAGTATATATAGCTTGTGATTGTAATAGGTACATCCAAACCTATGTTCAGTCGACTTATGTGAGATTTTTTTATTTAAAGTTCAATTTTCAGTTCAAGTTTTGTAAGAATGTCCCCGAAAAAAGTCATGAGTGATGTTATAAGAGAAAAAAAATTGCTGTACGAGTAGAAGCGAAAGGTGAAATCATTAGGAAACGAAAACGAGGTATGAGCGTGGCCAACCTAGCACCCGCATAGATTGATTGGTCTTTATAGATGATTTCCAGTATTCTAAATAATATTTGCAAAATTGAGGGAATAGATGATTCAAAGGAAGTGACAAGAATATCTGTAGAAAGGCTACGTATTCTCTACAATGTTTAAAATTTGCTTCTCATATTTCTATGTGATTATTGTATGTTCTATTTGCTCCCGCCATTAATGATTTGAATTGTGAGAGTGAAATTGTAATAATCTTAAGATATTTAAGTAGCGGTATCTTGTAAAAAGTATGCCAGAAATTGCTTGCATACCTTTTCTTAAGATATATCTTAATAAGAAGAAGTATTTTAGGAATTTCCGGAAGAGACGTACGCGGAAATATTAATACTTTCTGTAACAACACTGACAAATTTTTCGTTAATGTCAAGTGGATCTTCAACATCAAGTGAAGTAATAGCAAGGATCTTCAACATCAAGTGAAGCAATAGAAAAAGTGCAGGGAAGAGGTGGCGTTGGAAAAGGCAGTAGTACTAATAAAGAGGCCTATGGATGACCACCAAGTGTTGGATGATTTTCATGCCTGTGAGTTTCGTAACATGCCAGAAGCACTTCAAACTCAAATATCTGATAATGAAAGCAATCCTTCAGAAATGAATACAAGCGTCAATGCCGATTCATCACCACCTAAAGACAATGATGTTAGTTTCCTTCTACATTACTCGGACACACTGCATTTCTAGTTTTATAAACTGGGCATACTTCTACTTTGTTGTTGCTAAAATTGTGGTTTTATTATTTTTCATCCAAATAAAAATAACCACTGATTTCAATGTCATGCTAGGATACGTATTACACATGAATACGTATTACACATCAAGGATTTAATAATATTTTGACCATTCAATCCTTTTCCTTGAGAATGTAAATGGCTCTAAAACATTCTGAAATTATCATTAAAATTAATATCGTTCGAATCCGAAACAAATGCATCAAGGAATTATGTTTTTCATATTTGTATGTAGAGCATTTTTTAAAGTGTGTCCTTTTTTTCATTGTTTTGGTATAAACACACGGATTACTAATCCGCATATTAAACGCTGTTAACTGAAATAATTATTTAACCTTATAAACATGTGCATATTCACCGTAGCATTAACATTGTTTTAACGCTTTAAAAAGAGTAATTGTTAGCATTTAAAACATGTATATTTTGAACATACTCATAACTTGTTCCATTTAAAAAAAAACTGTTAACATCTATGCATGCATTGTAAAGTAAAAAATTTATCAAAATATTTTGATTTGTCAACTAGACCAACTAACACGTATATTATTAGCTGCTAGTCCAAATGTGATTCTTTATTGTTATTATTAATTAGTTAATTATTTAAGTGAAATATTTATTGACATTTCGTAAATATTCTTACGTGTATATCATAATCATCAAAGGAATTTTGATGTTTTGTGTAAATATTACATTTAAAATAATTTTGCTATGCGTCTTGTGCAATTTTGCCATTAGAGTTTTATCGAAAACGCTCTACGAATATTTGAAAAAATGAATAAAGAGGTTTGTGTCCTTGCTAAAATGTTTTATCATATTTTAATTGGATATCTTTCCTGAATACCTTAATACAATCCAACGTGAATGAATATCGTATAGTAAGTTTATTTTTAACTACTAACATTTAACAAATGAGTTATAATATTTCGTCATGCATTTTATAGAAAAAGTGAATATATTTTAGTATTAAATATAAATTACAGTTAATGCAAAGCTTTCCATATGAAGTCTTTGGGATCATTCTTTTTGAATTCTACCAAATTTACGCATTTTGTGTGTAATATTTTTTTTCTTTTCCTTTCAACAAAATATCTGTAATAACCGAGATAGTCAAATATTTTTTCCATGAGTAGGTAGATATTTAAAAGCGATAAACATCGACTGCCATACGAAGATATCTCTCTTGCAGCAGATAAAATGTAACTAATGTTCATCAACTTTGTCAAACTTCTAATATAGAAAAGTCGTATCAATTCGAACACGATTTGAGATTTGTCCCATCCTACTAATTTCTAGCGGTGATCTCGAAAATTATCTCAATATCAAAATATCAACACGCGTACGTTGTTCTGAGATCTATCTCAAATAATTTTCTGAAACCGATCTCATCATGTCTCATTCCGTGTAGACGCCCATTAACATCGTTTGTCTTGTTACCTTGGCAAATATCCTATTGCCTATCACTTGCTCGAATTTATGAATGAATCAACGTCACGCAGTGTAATTTGCGGTGAAACTATGCAGACGGTCGTGAGTAAGAGTTGTGCCAAGACTGGTAATTATTTTGATTTTGATTTCACTAATTATCTTAACCAAAATTTGTTCATGATATTGACAAACAGTATGCGTCATTGGTTGGAAAGCGGTAATTCTTAATTACGAATACAGCATCGCTATTCCTTATTTGATTTGTGTTAGCTAATACAGAGGGTCGAGATGAAGGTGTACGAAGGGGTCCCGTCTCAAATATCCGCGCCCCCTTCTGTGTTCGAAGTGTGAACAATTGTAAACAAGTTAGGCAGGTAGCGCCAGTTAATACAGAAGATAATGTCTGTGTAACTGAAATTATTCAATGACATTACGTGCCGCTTTTTGTATTTAGTTACTAAATATGAGAGAGTGCGCGTGTCACTGGCGATATCGCCGGAGTTGAGAAAACAATGGGGATGGGTGTCATCACCATATTTCCATAAAACACGGTTATAGTCGGTAAATTATTTTTGTTTTCTTTTTTGAATGAAAAGACTTTGAGTTTGAGTTGAAAAAAATTTCAACCTGGAGACTATTGAGTAGGACCGATATGGAAGCTTTTACTCTTAGAATCTTCTGGGTGAGCGGTGGATACCATTCACTGTTTTCTCAAACGTAATAACGAAGTATTAATTTAAAAATTTAGATCTACCATACATCCCATAGAAAAGTAAAGGTAAATAAAAAAATTGTTTGAAGTGTTTATTTGATGTACATTTGTTACTTTTTATATAAAAATTCGATACAGATTTCGACACGTTATCAAATAATTTAAATATTTGGTTTAGTTTGCTGTAATCGTCGATAGAATGAAAAATACAAATAGTTACATAAAGTTTTATTGATTGGATGACGTCGCACAATGAATTCTTAGGACCGGTTTCTCGGTGTCGTTTAATTAGAAGCAGACAATTTAGCGAAGCGTGGGTACGTACTAGCATTTCAACGTAACGCAAAAACGTCACCACTAGCTTGAAACATTCGTATGCCTGGGAGGGATCTATGGTACTGGATTTTACGGGATTTCTATGAGAAGTGATGACAAAAATAAAAATCTCACGCATTGGTGGAGCATGAGCGTCACAGACATCAATAGCAAGATGAAGGAAACGCAATAGAGATAATGTGGCCACGTCGGACGCAGAGCACCCGATCACATTGTCAACCAGACGATATCCATGGATCTTCCACGAATTACATCCAGAGGAAGACCAAAAAATTCATGGGTGGTGCAAAGGGATCTCCAGGAGAGATGAACCAAGGACGAGGAGAGCTGACTATTCCTACAGTCGACGACGACAATGAGTTGGGACGAAGGAAGAAGAAGAAGGTAGTTGTTTACTCTAACTGGGTCCCAAATACAATGTAAAAAAACTATCCCATAAAAATCAAGTTTTTATTTTACTCTCTTTCTTTGTAAATTAAATTTACCATCATGTAATAATTGATTGACTGAAAATGAAACATGTTTAGACAAATATCTATGTCAAAAATCTCTAAAAATATCTCTTTATTTTTTGATTTCTTTCCAAAAAACCGAAGTGTGCTGTCGTCTGTGAACCAATTGTCATAAATTTTCGAAATTCGTAGTGAAGTAACTATCATACCTACCGACGCCGACGGAGTAATTCAAATTTTAAATATTCCGTGACATTTTCGGACCGCCGGCGCCGTTGGTAGTAATCAAACTTTTGTAATGATTCTAATTAAAAAAAAACATTAAAATTTCTAAAAATCCAAAATTATACTATAATTATTATTAATTTTTAACGAAAATTTGATAGATCTTCTTGATCGTTGCCACGAGTCTGCTTGCAAAGTTTCAGCTCGATTGGATCACGGGAAATGGGTCAAAAATCGATCCAAAGTTTTTTCGACGGCAAGCAGGCAGCAAGCAAGCAGACGCCATGAGTTAATATAAAGGGAGTAATAATAGCTATTGTTCTATTATCGGTAATGCGTCCAGTAAAAATTACCTTCCAAATTAAATTTGCTGTACTACGCGTTATCGGATATCGCCTACCATTTACAGTGTTATTTATACCAAACACATTGCTACGTAAATGTGACAGACAACAAAATACAATTTATCATAATATTAATTATTTTTTATAAATGTAATTAATTACAGATAAGGAATTCTTTACTTATTAATATAATGAGAAATAAGCAATAAGAATTTGGCAAACCATTAAATTCTCAGTTTGTAAAATTTTAAAAATATATATGGACCTACCCACATATCGCTATTTTGTATACGCGTACATATATACAATTCCGATATGTAAAAATTAAGGTAAATCTTGTATGGAATAAACATATAATTTTATTTTATAATTCAAAATAATATTATTATCTAATCTAAATGTAATAATTTCATTGTCTATCTGTCCCACAAATCTGTAACTTCCTGGAATTTATAATTAAAAAACGAAGTACGTGGCTGGGAGAAACTGAACCTCGAACGCGTGGACGGCAACGCAGCTGCAAATGCTTCTCCGTGGCCCGTCAAAAATTAACTATATATATTACACGTTCTAACGACTTAGTTAAGATGCAAACCATTAATTTACGCCTCCTACGTTCGATGTTTGAAATGGCGCGGACACTTTTTATTTAAAAAAATTACAATAAAATAATAGCGAAATATGGACCTTTATAAGTTCTGTTAAAAATAATTAATCGCCTCCTTCTAGAATTAAGTCGATTTCTACCCATATTTCAGGTACCCTGGGTGTAATCCCTGTATGGCGTTGGTGTATGTCTCAAATAGCGATTTCTTTCAGAAAAGATTTGTAAATTGTTTGATTTATATATTTTTTAAATTAAATTATAATAGGTAATTTAATATACAGCTGGACAAACAACTTCTGTTTTTTCAGAAAATTTTAAAAGTTTAGCTTTTGGAAATACACATGAATTTACAGTTGTAATTGTAAGGCGCAAAACGTTAGAAGACGATGAAGAAGAACGTATGTAATAATTGTAAGATGGAGAACGTAAGAACGTGTAAAAAGACGGGAAGAATTGTAGCCGCATCTCTCACGCCGAGATAGATCGCGTCGACCGCTCGACGCGAACTATCTCGCGCACGGTCGCTCGCGCCGGCCAGACGTGAAATAAAGCCTCATTTCTACATCCGGGGAATTATTATTTGAGAAGCGCTCCCAAACGAACCCCAGCCTCCAAAATACATCATAGATGCCACAGTTATCACAATAATATGATATTTAAAAAATATATTTTAATTTGGTTTTGAGTAGCTTGTTGATCCTGCGGTTAGGACTCTCGCCTCGTGATCCAAAGGTTCCAAAAGGGCTTGAACCTCTCTCCAGACTACCAAGTTAGCCCTATCTTCACAGCACAAGCGTTTAGCTTAGTTTGAAAATAGTGAGAATATTGATGTGACACTATCTATTTATAAAAAAAGTTAAATAAAGCAATGATCACATCGTGATTGCAAATACGTGTCAGGTTAATAATCATCACTTCGCCTTGAACAATAATCATTTTAAGAAAAGGGTTACTTTTTTGCAATTCGTTCAAAAAATCGCGCCTAGTAGATATCCGACACTTTTGTCCCGCGGCCTAGATCCGGCCGGTAACGTTTTCACGCGCGATTCCCGCCGATGAGTCACGTGGTTCCGGCGCCGCCGCTAGTGGTCCAGATGTCGCATCCACGCGTTTCCGGGAAACGGTCTTGTTGCTCACCGCGCGGCCGCTACACTCTGGCGTCACGCCGCGCGGGCCGATTTACATGGCCGGGCGGCCGGCGGCCGGCGCACTGCGCGGGCTTGTCTAGGTCAAGGATGCGGCGAGAAGCTGCGAAGTACTTAAACGCGAGATGATTTCAGCCGCAGCGCAAGATTTTTATGGTATTCCGTGTTCAGTATCATAATTATTCAAAATATATAGTCAAAAATTGTGAAAGTTTAGTTACAGAGTATAAAATTAAACAAATATGAACTAAACCCCTTCTTTAGGCAAGGGGATTAGGACACAGCTGTTTGACCCCTCTTGCATATATTTAAGACACATGTTTAATGCAGTCAAAGTATTTATTCTTATATAATCAAGTCTCCTAATAAACAAAGTATTATTTACAATGGTAGGTACACGTTTTTTTCAAATCCGAGTCTCATAAAATAAAAACGTTTTTTTGTAATAAAACGCGACTTACTGACTAAGAAATTATACTTTTTAAGAATATTTCGTTTGACCTTTTCATAATTGTTCTTACAATCTCGCAGTAATTATTTTAAACAAGACAAACTTTATCGTACTAGCTGTGGAACTACACAGTCTACCAAGAAATTTGCGTTAGTTCATGTGTATATATTTTGGTGGTCTATGAAATTTAGTAAATGATCTATAAATATTATATAATGAAAGGTATAATAGAGTTAGTCCACAATACGTAAAATATAGATTCCTGCCTAAATTATGAGTAAAAAATGTTCAAGCACCAATGTCATAATATAAATATTTATGGCAATAAGCTAAATAATAAATTTCTGAATTATTTTCTGAAATTTTTGGACTTAAGTTACAGTAACTTACTGTAACTTTAGTCCAAACTAACTGTGATGAAATAATGCAAGTAATTCAAAATTATTTTACATAAATTTGCATGTTAAACCCTGTACGAAAAACCTGGAGTTCTTTAGAATAACTTAGCATTCTAATGTGTCGAACATACAATTTATATTGTGTTAACATTGCTTCTGATGTTCTTGCAGATACCCTATCATCAACATAACATCTATACTCTTGACAATAACCTGAAACCATAGAACACATCAAATTAATTATTTATTTACATATTTTCACATGATCACATTGCATTGATACACTAAATATACATGTGCATGTTTCTATGGTGGTTTCATGCGAGTCAAAGACACTTGTAATTGGGTTTGTGCCGGGCTGAGTTTGAAATAACAATTTATGTTTTTTTGATGCATTTTGTACCGAGTAATCTATTAGTTTCTCATTAATGATAATCATAAAAAAAATCAAAATATATTTAATTAAGATAAATCAATTATAAACGTGTTACAGAGACGAGGGTATTCATATGAGATATGTGTATGGAAGTCTCCGGGCTTAAAACCTTTGTGAGCTGGCTTAAGTGATCACTCTACACAACACTCTAAACACCGTTATAAAAACATCAACACATTATCTAATTTTTGAAAGTTGTATCTTCTTCTTCTTCTTCTTTTAGTAGATTTGTTGATCTGTGCTACAGAAAACTACGCCTCCAGCTATCCCTCCATCTTTTCGGTGGTCCTCCCGGTAGGCGTCGCCCAGAGGGGATTTCATTCGCTGCTGTATGCACCAGTGTCACTGTCCATTATGGCTACGTGATCCCGCACGATGGAGGGATAGCTGGACCTATGCTGTGTCCTCTATTTTGCAAGCTTTCCTTATTTCTTCATTTCGGACACGGTCACGTAGTTTTCCAGTAATGGATCTCAGCACTTTCATTTCAGTTGTTCTGAGGAGTCCTTTGGTGCGGACAGTGTCAGACCGCGTCTCTACAGCGTATGTCATAATAGGTCGCACGCATGTCTTGTGTTGTATACATATATGTTGCAAATTGAAAACTTTCATATATTTGAAGGGACTATGCTATATATATCTTCTCATGAAATAGTATACATAGATTTTGCAGCTGGTAATGATACGTCTGTACATTAAATGTAGAGAAATAAGCTGTATATAATTTGGGGCCATTTGGTCAATCCCGTTCTCTTTTGGTTCTGATACGAGTTGTTCGTGGAAGATACTGTCGAGTACTTCCCTCGAATCGATGAAGATACAATTGCTTGATTTGTTCAATTTATTTTGCATGACGGTGAATGTTTTGCGGGTGCGGCTTGTGTACATATTCCCCCAGTGAAGCCGAATGGGTTCTCATTTATTGTAGAATTGTCTTTTGTGATTGAGTTTGGTCTCTTTTGACTACTCATTCTATATTATTATTTACTTGACTGCTTATTCTATGTATTGTATTATTAATTGAGATTTTTGATATATTAGATAATTAATATATTACCCTTCTCATTGTCAAATAAATTAGATTACCTACCTATATGATTGTAAGTGGTTATCCCTCACCACACACAAGAATCGTAATTCTTTTTGGTGAGGTATATGCATACAAAAAAATAAATAAATTATAAACATTTTCTAGGTATCTTTGTAATAATGTTATATTATTAATTAAATAAATTTAAAAATAATCTTTTTAATGTATATATTATATTCTTTCGAATTATTTAACATTTATATATTCTAGAATACTTTTGAAAATCAATATTTTTAAATTTTAATTCCTTTTATAGACAAGTGTAGGTATATTTATTTAATCTTTCGAGCATTTTTTATATAAAAAATTTCACGGTAATCGGGAGAGAGTAGGTACCCAAGTTAATCCGGTAAAAGCAAGCGTACCCCTGTGAAAGTTAGCAAATATCTCTAAAAGATTATGATTCCTTTAATTACCTTGCCGCTTCTGTTTGAATATCCGTATTCTTCCAGACCAGCTATTTCACGTGAAATTTGTAGATCTAACGACACAGCGACTGCATTAACTGTTAGAACTAAACTCACTGATAATGACTTTCTGCGAATTTTCATGTTACTTACACATTTATTTTGCGTACCTACACACAATAATGCAGTGGTATATATTTTTACATTTAAGAATGACAGTCGATTTTTTTTCATTGTGTTTTTTACGGGTATAAACACTAACACAACGAAACAATGTGCCCCAATTAATTTTAAAATAATCATTTTATAGTAAAACATTAAATTTGTCCTTACTAGCAATTATAAAAAAAATCTTATGTGCTCGTCTACCTGTGCATGATTACAATTATTATGATGCAATAAATTTTTAAATGTTAAATCCAGTTCGCATATTAAGCTCTCTCTCTCTAATTTACACCAAAACACAATTTATATACCTATATATTGTGTAAGTATATATGTATGTACATTTTATTTTACAAGAATACCTATATAAGTATAGCATAAATATAGTATTTAAAAAAATCGTTCCATTTATGGTCGGTGCAAATATGTAACATCTATCGAATTAAATTCGCACATACATTACAGGTACTTTTCGCAGTACGTTTTCGTGTGACATTCTTCAAATTTCAACCCTTACGAAAATATAAATAGCTGTGAAACAAACCCGGCGACTAGTAAGCTTTACATTTTAACCAACAGATGGCAAAAATCACTCGTCTCTAAAAATGTTATTCCGGTACAATAAGTTCTTTTATACTTTACATAAATATTTATAAATTTTTGTGGTATCTATCAATTTGCTTTTAGTTATATGAATAAGTAGACGATAGTTTTTAAATTTTAAAAGTTCTACAGTAATATTTCTTAGGGAGATCGTTTCAATACAATCACAATCCAAGGATTGTAATCTAAGGTAGGTACCTAACCAATGGAGGTATCTAACTAAGGAACTAATGGAGCAAAGATATATAATACCAGTAATTTCTAATAAAATAAATGTTAATTAATGCAATATATTTAGAATAGTTTGAGTAAGTTAAAAGTTTTCAAGAACATAATATTGGATTTATTCCTTGGGGACGTCATTAATCAAGATTTATATGTTTTGGACCAAGTGATTAACAGGATTATTTATAATGCACGGACAGTTTGAAAAATGCCCAATATGATTGTGCAACATGATATTAACCGGTCATTATAAATAATGTCCTATCAGGAAGAATAATAAAAATACGTGTTTTATGTTAAATTCTTTTATTGTGTGATTATAATCATTAACCCTAACCTAACCTAACCCAACCTAACTCAACCTGGTCAGTGCGCGTCAAGCATTTGTTATCGGTTCCCGCGTCCCGCCAGATGTATTTATAACATCAAATTGCCAAACAGACACTTGGCAATATTCATAATGCCCGGACAGTGTAATAAATAATTCAGTTTTAATAATTGTTTATACCATGGTTTATCGATTTGGATTGTCATTTTTTAATTGTCTGGGCATTATTAAAAATGTCCTATTAATAACTTGGTCCACAACATATATAATATATTTTCGATTTGAATTTTTAAAGCAATATCCTCAATAGTTTCGTCTCTATAATATATATTTTGATTAATGATCTCACTGATAATGACTTTCTGCTAGCTATAATAAATATCACTATAATATACATCTTGATTAATGGGGATTTTGAACTGTATTTTCTTATTTGCGTTATATTTAAAGAATTAAGAATAATTACTTATCGGTTGGTGTCATACATATAATCTGCGAGTGTATATAATAACTTAAAAAGAATAATATTTTAGATTATTTTTCCTCTTAAAATGGAAATATGTAAGTTTTACTCGCACAATATCTAATACCAAAGTGATATCTCATCCATTAATGCTATCCTGGACACATTACACGTGATACAAATTCAGTTTAAAAAACGAACAATTATTGTACATAAACAATTAATTAATACTCATTCAAACTAATACTACATGCTTGCCATACGTTGTACCTACAATTGGTGAGGATTGTCACGTGATTACACTTCGTTGACGTTGGTACTAAATGTATTTGTGCGATAGTTTTAAAAGTGTCCGCTTCTCAATTTGTTACATTTATATTTTCAAATTTAGTAAACCTGAAAATTGTATCGTATAACATAATATTATTCCCAAATGTTTTAAAATATGTTTACAATAAAGCCAATTGATATAGATTACAGAATTCTGGTGTTTTTCAAAAAAAATTTGGACGAAAATATATTTTTTATTTTTCATAAGCGTGATTTAAAAAAATCGTGTAATATAATTTTCTACTTTTAAGTCTTAATATTACCCATCGTACTAAATCACTTCGCTAGGAAACTAGCGCCATCTTTTGGTGAGCTCATGAACTAATTTCCCACTTAAACTTTCATAAACTAATAATGATGGATTAATTTATTAATTGGTGAATTGATTCCTTTATTGTCATAGAGAAAATGTCTGTGTACAAAGTTTCAGCTCGATTGGACATTGGGAAGCGGGTGAAATATCGATTTTAAGATTCCTTCCAGAGAAAGCGACAAAAAAGAGAATATAATATAAGCATGCTAAAGAATACTTTCATGTGATGCGTATTAATTTGTTTGAGAGGAGACGGGCCTACTGAAATAATCTACGTTAATTTGAAGATGCTGCGTCCCGTGTTACGTCATGTGTGGTGCGCACACACCCACATTAAAACTTGTTTATTGCAAGCCACTCAATGATAAACAAACATTCGATCGAGACAATTCGCAAAATCGCGCGTGTTCGAATCTATTTACATGACCGGTCTCATGAAAATAATTGCGAAATGACTGTAATTACCATCTCGCTGGATGTGTTGCGCTACACCTGTTGCGAAGACGTCAATGCCCAATAATTTTGTGCACGATTAGGAGAACACTTGCATAGGCAAACATCGGCCTTTTTTGACGTTTCGATCCCGTGAAATTTTTACCATCGCCATCCGTGAATCACGAGGGCTAATTAATACGGCCGGCCACGTTTCAATTGGCGTATGTGAGAAATGACAGTTAATTATTGTAGGCTATTTAGACAGATGGAGACCTGAGATGTGTCATATTTTGTGGGAGAACTGGGTATCTCTGAATCACACGCGGCGTGACAAAATTTTAACGAAAATTAAATACATAGCCAGTGATTAATATTTAGATCAAATAGTGTGCGAAAGGAGACTAAACGCTCATTTGCATTTTGATGAAGAATATTACGCGAGCAATGTAACTAAACAGGGCTAAATCACAGTATACTAAGAACAGTAATACGTCTTCATAAAAACTGGCCGCTACCCATTAGAATGTGTGCGTGCGTGCTCGACGCCGTGTACGCACGCACTGTGACGCACACATTGACATAGAATATGAGGGCTCAAGGTGGCGGCAGTAAGGGCCGTGCCTTCGGTGCCATTCGCGCTCGCAGCCGCCGCTTTTGAAAAAAATGCGCTTCCTGAAAAATATGCCTTTTTCTATGTTTGTGGTGCTTTACTAAAAAGGTGTGTTGATTATCACAAGGACTGTGAGTTTTTAAAAGTCTAAGTTGATGTTAATCAGTTGCAATTTAAGTGCAGAAACTAGGTATACTAATTACAGAAATTTTCGGGTTTCGTGTCTACCATATGCGTCGGAATCTCAGACACTACGAGTTAAAAGAAAGGGAGTAAAAATAAAGTGGCAACCCAAGCGTCAACGCAAGAGTAGGCTAATAACTCGCCGACAGGCCTGAGATAAACTACTATTCTGGGTATACTGTGTTGATACTCTCACTGAAATTTGCAATGTTTTCGGCCGACCAACGCGGTAGAGTTTGTTTGTTAATAACCGAATCAGTTCCCTCAAATTTTTTAATTAATCTTCGAATGGTGGACTCATCAGTCTCCAAAAAACTTTTTTTGACACTGATCGAAATCATGAAATCAAAACCGAATTTGTAATATGTTTTAACAATAATAATATATTGTTATATTGTATTACGTCCCATTTTTGATAACCTTAATAACAGCAGATGAGAAATGTCAAACATTCGAGTTGCCAACTTAAATTAAATTTAAATCCGGCGTACCCGTTGGGCCACCCTATATAAGTCAGAACTGTATCCCCGTTCTCACTTAATTGCAATTACATTATGAAGTCCAAAGCTAGGAAACAAGTAGAACAAATCCAAAGTAAGACTCTTAAATTTCTGACATGTCCATTGAATTTCATGATACGTTCGGCAAAACACGCCTTCTTCACACAATCGTTTTGAAAAAATAAGAAATACCTTGGGATTTAAGACACTTAAAATATTTACTAGTTTACTGGATTTTGAAATTCTACATTTTTATTTTTATGTTTATTAACACTACAACAGACCACGATGCTCAATCAATAGAAAGAAACACATCCCAAAAAACCTACTAAGAAGGCCGTGCAATTTGTCAATATCGTTAACTTGGAAGCCATATATTGAACATTGCACTAATCATATTTTAATTTATTTTATTTTTTAACAAACAGACCGTCAATAGGTCGTTGTTGACCCCAATAGATGGTCCTAGAGTGACATCTGAGTAAAAAGTATAAATATTTTATGAACATGACATAATTACATAAATGATAAAATAAATTGTTAAGAATATTCAGAAAAAAATAAAGAGTAACGCTAATCAATAACTACAATTTAGGAATGAGCACCAAATTAACAAGTTTTTACATTTTATATATAAATATAAAAAGTACGCAGTATATCTTTTATGATTAATTAATAATAAATAATGCCTAATAACAATACAAACCGTAAACCCGTGAAAAATTATTATTAATGATAAATAACGATCCCTGCATGTAACATGAGCCGCTCGCTGATTGACGTGTCACTTCATTATCGGCTAGTCATCGTCATTATTATTGTTGTAATTCCAGCTTAATTCCAGCGAATTAGGGACAAACAGATAGACGTTGGTATAGTTGATTTTGTTACTTCTCATTAATGCAGCACTTTAACTTTTAACTGTTTTAACGTGTTTTTTAGATGTTTTAACTTACCTTGGCGGATTTACGCCAATGGCATCATACTCACAACAGTTTTTTGTCTGTTCATATCATCACTGTGTACTTTAATATGACTATGTAGGATTGCCTGTCGGTAATCCAAAGTCCAATCCCTTATCAATATTACTCATTATAAAACATTTTCTATTTATTTTTAAATCATATAAAAATCTTTTCCCCTTTTCCTTCTGTGGGCAGTCATGATAATGGCAAATAATAACTAAGGGTCAAAATTCAATTTTATTGAAATCCCAGCAATAAACCGCATTATTACAACAAACGCTTATTCATAATTTTTTGATTAGCTGTATATACATTCAAATATAATGATGTACCATTTATGATGGCTAAACCGTCATTTTAACTGTACAGTTATTTGGAATTTGTATCTGATTGTATCGATGATTGATAAACAAGATATACTTTTTGTCTAGTACCGTTGGTTGCCCATCGAATTGCAGAAAATCAGTTGCCAATCATCGACGCAATCAGATACAAATCACAAATAACGGTTAGTGTGTCACCGGTTAAAATATCATCACTATACTTGAGTATGTTTTAAGTCGATGAAATCAACTTGTAAGATAATCTGAAATTAGTTTTAGGTTTATGCGAATATAGTCAATTTAAAAAAAACAGATGGTTTTCAGCTTCAAAATATACGTCCCGTAATTTTTTGCGGCTTCACGGGTAGTTCACTTATAATTTTAAAAATTATAAATATGTTTCCCTAATTTATACCGAAAAATAAATGCATGTTTCTGAAAATGATGTTGTTCTTTTAGTTCATTAAAAAAGATATTTTGATGGCCTCACAGCTAGATATATAAATCGATAGATAAATAATTATTCACAGCTAACGGGTGTAAAATTATAACCCGAGTGTCAAGTCGTGAACAAATATGCATTTCTACTTTTCTTGCGAAGACCATTCCATTTTATAATCCTTTGTATCTCCAGTTTCATTCATAAAATTACTGTCGCTATCCGTATTTAATTTGTATCAGTGAACACTTGTTAACATCAGTTTTCGGAAACCATAAATATTGGCACTACTTACCGTAAGAAGGGTCATTAGTGGAGCCAGGTCGAGTTCCTGGATATTTAAGGATTCGAGGAGTTTAATATACCTAATAATAATAATTCTGTAATAATAATAGCAATATTGTAAGGGTGCACATATTTAATTTGTTGCGACAGGTTCCTTGTATTAGAATGTCATTAGTAACGAAACTAACGGTATGCTTAATTGTCCACCTGACAGTAGCTATTTAAATCCTTTTAAATGTTCATTAATTACCTGTTTCCATTCACCATATCTCTATTTACATTACATACATAGTACATCGGCCATTTATATTATTGCTTTGTTAGTAACGTGAATTACGTATTAATAATAATAATATTTTATAAAATATATTCTTATTCTTTCAACTGATATCTTTTATTCAATATATGGTATAAATTCTTATAAATTCCGATGACTTCTCGGCATCATGGTGGTTCAAAAAATATTTTATTTAGTAAATTTAAATTTAAATAAACTCATTAGCAATACGAAACGGCATTTTTTGAAGAAGTATTGAAATGTGTTTAAAGAAGTTTGTACGTTCCAAGCCTACCGATGCAAGACTAGCGGTACATAATGGAATTTTGGTACCAACACTGGCGTATGGAAGTGAAGCCTGGAGCTGATAGAAGAGAATCGAAAGTAGACTGAATGCAGTGGAGATGAGATCCCTTAGACATATATGTGGCAAATCCATGTATGATATATAAATTACATTAATTCTCAATATCTTCGTGAGTAATGAATAAAGGTATTGGGAATGAATTTAAAGCTGATCTTAGCATAATTAATAGAATTAAAAAAGGGTCGCTCAGATGTTTTGGGCATGAATGAGGAAAGAATCGTAAGAAAGCAAGTTGAGCGAATGAATAAGGAAATAATCGTATACATGTATAATGCATGTGTGGACGGTGCCAGAAAGTGAGGGTGACCGCGGAAGATGTGGCACGACTATATTAACCAGATACTGGAAGATGGTCCCGTTAGAAGCCTCAACAACCGCCGAGCTTGTATGCGAAGATGTATGAATGTGGATAAGGCGAGAGTTGTGTGTCAGGACAGAAGAGTGTGGCGCTCTATCCTCTCTGCTTACCCCCATGGAGAAACGGCGCGATGGTAGGTAAGTAAGGAAGCAAAAATAAAAATGACGGTGCGCTATGGAGTCGTGACATTCTCACAGCTTATTCCGTCTTATATTTCTAGTTCAACGCGACTATTTTTAGCAAGCAATGAAATGATGCTTTGAAATAAATATCCAATAAGACAAAACGCAATTTAATTTGTTTCATAGTTTTGCATTTGGGAATTTGAATTATAAATATCCTTTGTACCTTTTTTATGCATTAGTATACCAGTATAAAAATATCCGACTTATTTTTTCTTCTAAAAATATTAAATAACACGGCTGACAGCCATGCAGACTTTAACATGATTAATATGCATGAATCTACTAGAAACACAATAGTGCGTACACTACTTTATCGAACCAATAAATAATGTACCAATAAATAAACAATAATAAATAAAAATGCAGAATATAACTCGCCACTCTGTAGAATTCCGACTCTTAATAGGTATATACAGTAGGTACGTACAGTATAGAAAATTTTAATTTGAAACTTCAACTGAATAAATCTAATTTCTGTTAATTAATGCTATTGCTCACTATTTACTAAAATTTTAACCGTCTTTTGCAATTGATAATAATTAAAATATAATTTGATTAAAATTAAAATATTATTAAAAAATATTGAGCTGTTTCTAAAACGTACAATTTATAAATCACAGGATTGTACGCTCGCCGACTTAACGTTGCGACGTGGAGTAAGCCCGTCCGGTGGTTCGAATAGTCAGAATATAGTACCTACTCATTAGCCACTTAGGTGCAAGAGGGATAATCTTTCTCTCTACCCTCAGCGCCGAGTGCTTGTTTAGGGTAATGGCAATTTGTTGAATCGATTACGATTTCGGCGCTAGAAAATAACGGTGCGGTGGCACGTAGCCGCTGCCCGCAGCGATAATCCTAATTACAAACTTAAGTCCGCCTCTGGGAGGGGCCGCCGTGGACCAAACTCTCCTCGTAATCCGTGTGAGAATGCAAAAAACGCTTTCAAAGTGTTCACTCGACTTCCTCTCCCTCACAAATATTTGGACCTGGGAGACAAGTTTTGACAAATATTTTTCGTTGTGTGTGGCTTATGGCATGGTAGTGATAGATAATCACTTGCTTTGCGAATGTTTTATCGTTACGCAATACTATTTGAATTCAAATGTTAAATTTAATTAATTATATAAGTATTTCCCCTGTCCCTGATTTAATTGCGGCCTCGAAAATTAATAATCTCTTAGTAATTAAGTATGATAAATTATAGAAGTTTCACAGAGACGAAGCTATTCATATGGAAAACGTGTATGGAAGTCTTTTAGGGTCGCCCAGGGCTTATGACCTGTATGAGCTGATGAGTGATCATTTTATACAAAGCAACGATTACCAATCTACCGTAAGATCGTCCTCACGATATCATTTTTTTGAAAATTGTATATATGTTATACATCAGTTACATTCATATTTTCGAATGGACTATGCTAGAAACATCTATGGTCCTTCCCATGACATAATATAAATAGATTTTGCTATATTTTTCAAGTGAAATACTAAGCAATATTCTTTTTAATGTATATAATGATATTTTTCCATTTATTTAACATATACGCTAGAATACAACTGAAAATTATTATTATTTATTTTTTTAAGTTCTTTTTTAGACCAGTTTATATTTTAAATAATACTTTTATATGTATATTCTGAATAAAATATTACTGGATTATTAATATTATTTATTATTAATAATTATTAGTAATTATATTTATTTATTAATAAAAATACCCATCTGTGGACAAAATCCAGTAATTGTGTTTTCGGAACATACATTTCAATATACTGTTAAGAATAATCTTAGACATATGGCTTTTTTATGCAAGTTTTCAGCTCTTAGAACTTTTATTAATTTTCCATGTTGAACTTTGTCAAACGCTGTTAAAAAATCGACTTTTGTCATCAAATAACCACAAATGTATTTTTTCCATTTTTTAATTCATGAAAAATTAATATCTGCTTATTATCCCGGTTTTCATTTCTGCTGTTAATTTTATTGTGTGTTCCCGGAGAGATTTTAATTTATTCATTTCTATTTGATTTTTGCACATTTGTCTGAGACTTTTTTGCTTTTCGATAGTTACGTTAAACGTATTATTTATATTTATCGCTTTGTACTTTCGAGTAATCTATACTAATATTATAAAGAGGAAAGATTTGATTGTGTGTTTGAATTGAATAGGCTCCGAAACTACTGGACCGATTTGAAAAATTCTTTCACATTCAGAATCATACATTATCCCTGATGAACATAGGCTATAGAATATTTTCAAAAATGTTAGGGATCCGTATGAAAACTTCGATAATGGAACCCAACGTGTGAAAAAATTGCGAAAAAAAACCTTATATTGCGTACGCTGCGGAAATTATTGCCAATAGAGCAAAGTAATGTACTACAGTTTTATAGAGGACATTAATATCTACAAAAAAGTCTGTGATACCATATATCTAAGTATTACAGTTATGTTACAATAACTTATGTTAACATTAGATGTAAACATTGTTTTTTAGAGAACAGCGGATCCTTTGTTTTCCCTCACAAACTTATTTTTTACTTAATCCTTAACCCGTGCAACGCCGGGTACGACCAGCTAGTTAATCAATACTTTAACAAAATATTAATAACGCGCTATATACATATTCATGCCTACTAAATTAAAGGCATTTAAACATATTTATATAAGTCACACGAGATTTACGTTGACTTTTATTTTTACATTTACAAAGCGAAAGTTACGATTGGACTGCGAAGCTTTGTTTTCTCATATAGGTCCCGTTATTTGTTACAAATTGAAAAATGAAATGCAAGGATATGCCTACATTTAGAACCTAATATTCCTGTACACTGGCCGATCGGACAGCCTCCAATAATGTTTTATGGTGCCTATTCAAAAATCAAGGTTTATTGTTTTACATGAATGGACCCATACTTGTCCGCATCGGTAGGTACTTGAAATTTAACAATTTTGCACCTTCGTCCAGAAGTGTTTTTTTTTATTATTATGTATTTTGTATTGTTTTTACACCTTGTTGAGATTTACTTCTCACTTTTGGAGATAACATATTTCAAAGGCGTGCAGAATGTATTTTCATTTTTTTATTATATACATCTCCTATCAGGTCTTCGGAAATTCAAAATTCACAAGATTTTCAATCTCGCGTACTTCTTAACATAATAAAATATCACTAGACAAAAATTTCATTAATTAAATGTCAGGATCGCCCGTTCGTTAAGTCGGCACGGCACATTCACTGCATATTTCGGCGTTTTTTCTTTAAGAAAATGTGGGTTTTTATTATTCATTTATATCAGAATGTACATTCTTAACTGCAATTTTTTTAGAGCAGTAACTTAGATAGAACCTTTGTTTTTATGTAAACGTAATAAACTGAACATTATTTACAATAATTAAGAAAATATAAGCATTAATCGACAGGACGCGGCCAAAAAACTCGTTTTTAGTGTCCTAGGAGGCGCAATGTTTCAATGAATATTTATATGTACGCATTATATTTTTTAATAAGTTTAAAGTATACTTCATTATCTAGAATCCG
Organism: Agrypnia vestita; assembly: GCA_016648135.1. Classification (NCBI taxonomy): domain Eukaryota; kingdom Metazoa; phylum Arthropoda; class Insecta; order Trichoptera; family Phryganeidae; genus Agrypnia; species Agrypnia vestita. The sequence continues at coordinate 35,788 of JADDOH010006446.1, forward strand.
TACTCGGGAAATTAAGAAATATTTAATATCAATAAAGTAATAATGTTTTAAATTTGCAAGAAATTTTAACGTTTTTTGTTGATTTTAAAACGCTTTTTATTTATATAAAGATATGATTTTAAACGGTTTATTCTATTTATTCTAATATTTTGAGTTAAAGTTAGTTTTACTTACTTAATAAATGGTTACGCGGCCGGTTCGGGTTTGCCGGCCCGAGGTTCAAGCCCCATCTCCAACTCGAACGAATTCGAACGAAATTACGGACTTTACACGTAGTTATGGGGACAGATAGACTGACAGACAGACAGACAGACAAACAGACGAACGGACAAAAGGACAGACGTTTAGATAAACATCTAAAATTATTGTATTTGAGTAAACACCAAATACTTTTCAACCCAGCAATACATCAAAAGGAGTTCTTGGGAAAAAAATTGCCTCAAAAATATGAAATTTAAAATTTTTCACACGTTACTACTTATTCATAGGAATAGGAGCACGTGTAACGTCTGCGCCTCATTGCTAAAAGGTGAAGTATTTAGATTTTGTAAGATAATATTGTTGTTCGTAAAACCATTTCTTAATTTTATCACAAATATTTATTTTATCAATACGAGGAATAATTATAATTTAAAGTGAGCAAATTAATATAATTTAAAAATTTCGAATAAAAAGACTCCAAATTCGTAATATATTGATATTGAATATCTCCGTCGACTCTGTGAGTGGAAGTGAAATTTTTATTGTTTTACTGCCGACACCTTCTTTTGTCAAGACTACCGTTGGTGGCATTATTACAGGTGACTTCAAACGCGCCCCCGAACCTATTGCCGCGACGGAGGCTCTACATTTTTTATTGTGTCACTTCAGGACCCTTCGAAGGGGGGCCCCTTGTTCCATTGTCATCCCTCATAGTATTCGGAAACGACCGACAGTTCTTAACAATAAAGAAGTCCTTCGTTGGCCTTTCTGCCGAACAAGAGAATAAATGTTAATACTCCAATTGATAGAATTATGGTGACGGATTGTTTTACTACCCGAGCACGCTTCCCCGAGGAATTTAGAAAATGGGTCAATTACGGAGTCAACTTTAGACAAGTCGTCGCTCGTAATCGTTTTGTACGAATGTAACTGTTTTTGAGTGATTCTTATGTTTCCTTCTGAAATAGTGCTTCTTCTTGAAGGAACTTTTCGCTGTCATAGCTCGCTTCTTCTTCTTCAATGGATCTGTAGCCCTGTAGACATGTCGAGGTTTGGCCTCCTGAGCCATTTGTTTCCACGTGTCATGATTCTTAGTTCCAAATCGGACTCCATAGTAGTTTAATTACGTTCTTCTTAACCCTAAATCACTTAACATAAGTCTCACAGGCAACACGACTCTGAAGCATTCGCTGTCTAGGTATGTTCCCGTCACCGCACCCTCCCCGGCCGCTCAGTACCTTCCTGATTCGGCCAATCAGTGACCCGTGCATACGCATTGCGTTCGCACGCTTCCTGGTTCCGAAGATTTTGCGAAATATTAGTCTCTCAGGCTAATGTTTAGTGATTGTGCCACAAAAGTGAATAAGGGTAAGTTATAATGACATTAAATCTTTTTCAAAGATATTTTAAAAATTGAAGATGCTTCTCCTAGTACCTCTCAAGCACAACAAAACACGCGTAAAATATGTTCTTTTTGTCCGTACAAAAAGCACAGGATGACCAAGTATGCTTGCCGCCGCTACAAGACGGCGATTTGCGGGGAACGTACGGTTCCAGTATGTGCCAACTGCCGAGAATAATTTTTTGAACTTTTTGTTTAGTTATGTATTAATTAAGTAGACATTCCGTACTTTATGTAGATTTTTTCTAAATAAATGCTTTGATTTCGAAAAATACTGAGGTTTCAATTTGTTAGATTGTAGGACTAATATTTAGTGACAGTGTTACTCGAAAATATATTTAGTGATCTAGGGTTAAAGTCATTCTCTCAGCGAAGTTGGGGTCTTAACGCCTGGATGGCTATCAAAAATTATTTTTGGGATCCGCGCTTCTTGCATACACTCCGTCGATCTCTAAATCTATGCCGTAACATTTCTGCATCTGCTCCACTCTGGCATCGTTCAATTTATTTTTATCAGTCAAAAATCATTTAGATTCATATTTAGTTATTTGTAAAAAAAAAAGTAATGAAATAACAAGAAGAACAAAACTAAACTGAAGATTATATGGAATATCGAAAACGGTCTCTAAAAGTAACATCGTACTGCGACTGAGGAAAAAACTCTCTGATTAGTTCCATACTTCAATCCTTACATATGGTAAAGAAACTTGAACAGAATCTCCAGACGATATAGTTTAATATAATATTTAGCACAGGTTTTTACTAATATTTTACAATTCGAATGCCGTCCTTTTCTGATTTCCGATGAATTAATTTCATTTTTTGTTATAATTTTCCTGTTATTTTAGGCACGTAGGTAAATGACGGTCATATTATTTTATTTTTAATAAATTAGATTGTGCGTAAAATAAATAATTGATATATTTTGTGATGAGGTAAATAAACTGCGTCATTATAAACTCATATAAGATGATACATTTATAATAGTATGCACAGCAAAGTATACCGTCGAAAAAATATATAGTTCAACTTCACGATAAAAGAGTGTTTTCATTAAAATAAATAGAGAATTATTTTTATAAGTCCCCCTCCAAACAAAAGAATTAGTCACTTTTTGGAGAGGTTCAGCTATAAAATGTATGGATTTATTTATAGTTTTAATAGACTAAAAATGTACAATCTGTATGTACAATAATATTTAATAAATAAAAAAATAAGATAAATTAAAATATACCAATACACACAAACATCGATATGGACATTTGCAATATGGAGAACTGCGGTAAACTAATTTCGCCATTTTAACCATTAAAGATGAAAATTTTGATACTTATAGTATGAATTCTTTCGGAAAAGAACATTTAAAATTCCATTCTCAAATACCTACATATCATCCTTACTCAGCAATGAATCCTATAAACCTCTGACATACCCAACCCAAATACTAAAGAACAATATTCTAAATATTAGGTATAGCTTTCAATAGCTTAGTAAAATTTGTATTCATTAGAAAAAAATAATTATCATAAAATATTCATGCCAAAATGTATTATTTTTAAACTATATCTGATAATGAATCGTCATTAATATTTTGTCCGTCACATCTGCTATGAAAACATTAGATTATTTCAGAATATCAGAGGTTGTATAATATCAGAAAACATGTAGAAATAATGTCAAGTAATGAGATTGTCGGTGATTCGAGTCCCATCCTGGGATATCTCAATTTCATGGCACAAGCATGTACAAGCTTATCTTGAGAATAGTAAGAATATTCATGTGACATGCATTCCGTGTTCGCGTATCTATTTAAAAAAATCAACTTAATTATTTTACTATGTACCTACATATATTTTTTTAATACAGCTAGTTTTAATGCAGGAATTTCTACATTTTATTCAAAAGATACCTACTTGTAAATATTTTAAAATAATTAATTTATTTTATTTTATTTTATTTATTCACAAAAAGAGAACACTTTCTTTAAAACCACTTTCTATTTATTAATCAATCAATATGTTTCGGGGCCAATCATCAGTATAAAACATAAATATATAACATTAAATAGTCGTTTTAAATAAATAAATAATAATAAATAGTCATTTAAAAGAGCGTTTCCTTTTTATTAATAATAATAATGTTACCTACCACAAAGTAATTTTGCTATCATTGAAGTATTAACTGATTATTCATTTTCAATTCAACACTATTAAGAAACATGAAATCAATTATTCAAACCTTTGAATAATTCCCGGACAACGAAAATTTATAAAACAATACAATCTTGGTCTCACTACAAAACATGAAAAAAAACATGGCAATTTTTTTTTCCTGATATATCGTTCATGAAAAAAATGCTAGGAGTATAAATTTATTGATAAAATTTAAATTTATTTAAAAATAAATTTGTTTCATCCCGAAATGTTGAAGTTACACAGAATTTTCACTTAGCAAATATTGGGAGTTATGTCCTTTTTTTCCAAATGAAATGAAACAAAAAAAATTGTAACAAATTTGTCCGTAATGATCTCCTTTTTTATTTAAAATTTCTTGCCAGGTTCTACAATTTTTTCTTTGCCTCTGTGATAAAAATCATCCTGTCTTGACTCGAAGAATTCATCATTTGAACAGTACGATGTGTCGAAAATGCTCACTTTTGTCTTCTTGAGGTTCTATTTTAAATTAATTAAATTAAATTAAATAATAAATGTAATGCTAAAGCAAAAACAGCTATCGTAGGGCAGAGAATTTTCTCTAGAATTCAGTAAAATCTTAATAAATTTGTTTCACTTTTGTTACCCAATTTAAAATTTAAAATGGACTCTAATTATGTATTATATTAAAAAATAGTAAAATTTAAAGATGATTGGCTTAAAATAATATTGAATCGTAAAACCTGTATTAGCTGCTGCCTGTAGGTATGCACGACAAATAATGTGAATGTGAAATAACTGTTTGGTATCTTATCGGCAAATGCCTGCAGTGCACTGGCAAATGACATTTTTACGCAACTGTGATTCATATATTTTATCTTAACCGTATTTTCCACTGGATTAGGAAGTTTCTTTTATTTGTACATGAAGCGAATACGTAATCATTGAAGCGACATTTTTCCGCGAATTAAACCGTCGATGGCTAATAAGTACAATGGTATTTCACGACACAACGGGTAGTACCTGTATCCAAAGGTCCTTGTGTCATCATCACTGTTCCGGTAATGTTCTGAGTGAATCGATTCTTAACTTTCTCAGTTAAATATAAGCCATGCATTTACTTTAGTTATATATAAACTTTTTGAGATATCAATTAATTAGAGTTTTAATTAAGTTGTTGTCTGTAAAGTTAATAACTGAAAAAAAAATTGATATACATTATTTGCTAAAAATTAACGTTTTCTTGTAGATATACTTATGGTTACATTTTATATTCGTCATGTAACATGACTGAGATGAATTGAATTGTGATTCTAGACGTAGCTGGTGTTCGAGTGTAAAGGTAATTGGTATCTGAGATTTGTAATTCAGCTGGAAATCAGTGTTACACTCGAAAATCAATTTGTTTAAATCAGTTAGCAAGTATCATTAGAATCAGAAACCAATCACATAAGAACAGTTCTCATATATTTTAATAACTGATATTAAACCAAACTTTTAGGTCTTCCAAACGTCTTCAAATAAATTATTTCTTTCACGTATCATACATCTGCATTTTTTTATTATTTACCAACATATTCATGTTACTACACGGTATTTTTTCCCCTTCATCTGCTTAATTACGATCTGAATATTTATTAGTATTGCTGTATTCTTCTAATTGAAGAGTAATTTTTCAAAGTGGGCTAAATCAAAATTTGCGAATTTCAAAGTAAGAATGCTATTGTAAACATAATTATAAGCTGCATAATCAGCGAGAAATAATTCACAAACTGTCATTAAATCCGAAACTATAAAGCTTTAAAATTTTATATTTTTCCTCAAAATGTCCTTAGTTAACTCTCAATTTATTTACAAACGGGTCTTAAGCATGGCGCATGCGCTGATTTATATGATATGTACCAAAAAGCACGTACAAGGCATATCTAAGGCAATTTTGAAAAGCAAACTGCCACTTAACAAGAAAACAGAGTTTTTACTATTGCAATTTAACTCATTCGGCGTTAACAATTCATGACAGATGTCTATATATATATTTAAAAAAATATGACCTTTTTAAGAGTTTTATAAGAGTGCAGAAGTGTTTGATCAAATTTCCCAACAGTGACAAATATTTCTCGCTATAGGCAGAACTGTGACATCTTGAAATATCAAATATATGACGAACGGTCTTGATTTTTGAATAATGTCATTAGATATCGCCCCAGCACTATCATTACAGTAATACCTGTCGATGATAAATATTATATTATGATACATTCGGCAACAATTCTACCGGACTTCCTTATCAAACGTTTATTTCCTACCTTAGAATTTGATTTATATAGATAAAATTATTGATATTTCCGGTGCGTCAAAATTACGTGTCTTGTTTAAGTTAGTTAAGATTGTTAAGTTGTATGCAAAGTAAATTATGACGTAGGATAAATAAAAGTCATGCATAAATACATATTTTATGATATTCATTAACTTTATTTTCTTTCCCCATTGTGTTTATTAATTGTATTACTTAACGTAATTATTAAAAAAATAGCAGAATGTTAGTTAACTTAACCAGACTACCACTATTTCTGGTGGTGGTTTTTACTAAGTTAACTAACATTCTGTTATAATGTCTGACCACAAAGTTAATGCCTTAAATATTAATAATATTAAAAAATCTTTTCTATCGATGTATTTTTTCCTTCATAAAAAGTTAAATATTTTTTCTCCGAAGGATAAACTATAGCCGTATAATAAACGGCGATAAATATGGAGAAAATAATTGTTGAGTATTTGGAAAATAATTTTGAACATTTGTACATGTTGATAATTTCGAACATTTGAACATGTTGCTGGAGAAATCAGTGGGAACTAAGAATATAAAACGTTGTAGACCAAGAGGTAATTCTCCAACAAGTCCGAGAAATGGCCGGAAGCTTTATACACGTCTTGCTAAATAAAGTCCAGGATCGCGAAGAGCGGAAGCAAGTAGTTCGCTCTGCAGATGCTGACCAAACATAATTAAGAGAGAGGGCTGTATATTTATTTTATTTTTTAACACAGATTATTAATAGATCATCAATGCCCCGATTAATAGTCCTTTTGTGACTTTAAAATACAATGTAAAAGCATTCCATGACAAATAGGGGAATATAGTTAAGCAATTACTTTTAAAATATTTTTTTGACTTAAAATGTATTGCCATATTCCATTATAAACGACCTGCATATTATTTTAAAATGATATTTTTTAAATTAATTATTAATTTAATTAATTATTAAATTAATATGAAATCACCGAATGTCAGAAGACTAAGAAGAAGAAAATAAATGAGCTATTATCTGCATACAAGATACGAGTTAAGTTAATGCGCATACAGAATCAGTGAGTAAAAATTTGCGTGTGTATCTTAATATAGGTAAAGAAGAATTGAAAGTCAAACCTAAGTATTTTTTAAAATTATTTATAAATACTATAGAAATGATGAAAACATGTCAATGCAGGAAAATGCATACTGGTAAGAGAGGTCAATCAAACCATATACCTACTTATTAACTCGTAATAACTATTTATAATAACTTAAACACATAAAAACTATGTATATATAATATTAAACATATTCATTTAGTTTTAAATCTATCTCCTTCCCAATACTCAACTTATGAACTGAATATTATTATATTATATGCAATCATACATTTTGTATATACAATCCTTTAGTTTCAGGGAAAATGTAACACGCATTAAATTAACATAAATAATTTTTCAGCACGTCAATCGATTAATCAACAATAGTTGAATTTGAAACTCACCCATTCTTGACTTGTACGGTAATTTTATATCACGTATAAATTACTAAATATTTATTTAACTTGCAATTTTATTTTTATAGCGTTTATAATTTCTCAACCATAAAAATTGTATTTTGTTACATGTTATTCCCATAATTGTCTTGAAATGTTGTTAGACTGCACTTTCATGCCAATAAACAGAAACTGAAACCCAAAGTTTTAACGCGCCCTTGAAAGCCTCTCCGTGAAAGCCTAGGACGGTAATTCCTGCGCCCTTGAACTTGCTCACTTTGGGTCGGCGTGATCAAAACCTACCCCCGAACGCATCGGTCTAGACGAAAGTTTGAAAGGCTCGTAAATCAGAGCCCCCTCTCCCGCTTTCCCGCGAAACCCCCGCTATCCGCTCTGACGATTTTCCCGGAAGCGGCGCTCGCAGTGACGTCACATCCCGTTTCTGCGTGAGTCACGTAAACTTTGATTGGAGCTTACACATTTTTCTGATATGAAACTGTAATTTAAATCGCTATTCTTTCGGTGACCTATAATATTTAATTTTGTGATTATTCAAACAAAAAATATTTTGCTATTCCTTATTCCATCTTCGACTTTTTAATTTTTGTTGCCGTATAGTTTAGTGTATTCTGTTGTGCACTACACATCAACCCTGATGACAGAAACTGCAATGAGATTCGAAACGACGGCCATAAAGGTCGTTAACATTAATAAATAGTTGCAAGTATCTCCCCTCTCTCTCTCTCTCTCTCTCTCTCTCTCTCTCGATACTAGTTAGATCTGACCTTACCTCCCTCACTCCAAATTCCCTTTCTACCTTTTATTTTTTTATATTTTTGTTCGTTTCTGTGCAGCAAATTATATGAATCGGTAAATCTGTGGAAACTTGATACTCGTATGTGATTAGATATTTTTTAAATGGCGCTGTTAGTTTCTCACAAAATAAAATCAATTTAATATTTAATTATTTTTGTGTAATATTCGATTCTAAAAAAATATATCTCTTAATTTTAAAAAACCGATAGAAATATTATAGGGTAGTAATGAATATTTTTTATAAATTTTTGGCAACATTCCGTTTGAGAGGCTTGAACCCACGACCACTGGAGCACTAAGCAAGTGTCTTAACAACTAGGCTATAATATTTAAGAAAGAAAATCAACAAACATAGTTAAACATTGACAAAAGTATGTTTCTGAAAAAGTATTTATTTCGGTTAAATCGCAGAATAAATTCAATCAAATCACCAAAATACATGAACTAACGAAAATTTTTTGTTACACGATCTGGTTCCACGATTGTTTATAATACGTTCGAATTGTTTAAAAAATATAACTTTAAACTAAATACTCTTTAAAAATATAATTTTTAGTTAATAAGTTGCGCTTTAATACAACAATATTTTTTTCTTTGAAGAGAGGTTTGGAATGAAATATAAAAAATACTTTACTAGAAGATTTGATTATGCCTTGTAGGTATGTATGTAAATATTAAATACCTTTACTTCATTATAAATGTGTCTTAAATATATGCGATACGGGACATAATTCCGTTGTGTCCCAACCACCTTGTTCAAAAAGGGGGTTCAGTTCAACTTTGTACAATTTTATACTTTGAGGATTAAATAAAATATCTAGTGAAAATATAACCCATCGTAATTTTACATCATTGATTTTACAACCTTAGCCCAAACCTAGTGCGCGCCACTGCCATAATGGTGTATAAAGACACTTTACAGAGAGAGATTCAATTACTATTGGGATTAGCTCTAAAATAACAAAATTAATATATTGATAATAAAATATGAGTTGAAGGCGTGGACACTAAACCATGAACTAGTTCGCAATGTCGAGGCTTTTGTGGCTCTATAGACGCATATAGAAAGTTTCTTGGGTGGATAGAGTGACGAATGTTGAAGTCCTCCGGAGTACGGAAAAAGACCGAGAAGTGCTGCGGACTATTAAGACAAGAAAGCTTGAGTATCTCGGACATATTATGAAAGGACCAAAATATAGTCTAAACCAACTAACTCATAATCCAGGGAAAAATAAATGGCAAGAAGCGTAGGAAATAAAATCGTAATCGCCAGAATGATCGCCGACCTCCCATGAGTGATGGCACCATAAGAAGAAGAAGATGAGAAAGTGCGTGCACTGGAGTCTAAAACGTAGTGTTCCATATTCACAAGGCTAATAGCCTCGACATTGACCATTAATTAGTAATTATGGAAGAGCCTGAAGCAAATGTGTACTTTTCGCGTACGCACGGATTGTTTTGTAAATATTTAACGACTGTTTGCTAGCGCTCCCACGTTGACCCGCGTGACGTTCGTATGGTTTACGGTTTTTTAAGTTTTAAAGACACGAAGTCTGTAAATAGACGTGTGCGAACTTGAAAACGCATAGTTGAAACACTTCACACCAAAATTGGAGAGATTTATTTCGAATGGTGTAATGTAAACCGAATGGGTAGCGAGCAAATATTTACACGCGAATGATACAACAAATATTTTTGGTCTTAAATCTGTGAATGTTTAAAATATATCCACTATAATTTTAATTTACACCAATATATATAGGTACTTTTGTCAGGTTCTTAGATTTTAGAAAGGCAAATGTCTGCTTCAAGAAATTTAAAAAAAAAATTGTCCACATCTAGTTTGCAAGTAACATTAACAAACCGTTTTGTATTTGTATTATATTGTGTATATGTTAATATGTTATTGGTGGACTTGGCGTTAGCTTTGTAGAGATTATTCATCGTTAAATAGATGGAGAACAGAAACAATGTTATCTCTGAGTTTAATTATATTTTATATATTACCACTCGAGTTTTAAGACTATCAGAAACTCTCATAGACCAGCGAAGTAAACCTATACAGATCTAGTAAAAAATAAAATATAAATTAACACAAGGAGAGATAACATTGGGACTGCGTTACTTACATTAAAAATTCTGATGCTTTAAAACTGTATAACTATATGTACAGGATGTATATAATTTGTATAGTCAAACTGTTAGTTTATCATTTTATACAGGTAAAGTCATTTTAGATTTATTTGATTGTATCGATCATTGGTAACTGAGATAAAACTCTTGTCTGATGACGATGGTTGCCCATCGAATTGCGATAAATCAGGATCACACCAATCAAACACAATCCTTAAAAAACTATAAATGCGGCATCGGTTAAAACATCATCCCTAGAGCATCCAATCTGAATGTTTAATCTAAAACTAATTCTTGGCCGCCAAGTGGCTTCATTTTGGAGTGAAGAAATAAATACTAGATTACCTAAATATCTAAATAATGGCCGATGGTTGCCCGCCGAATTGCGAAAAATCAGTCACCAATCAAATGCAAACCTCAAAAAACGACAAATGTGTCACCGGTTAAATATCACCCCTAAATTGATCTGAATGTATAATGTAAAATTAATTCTTGGCTGCCAAGTGGCTTCATTTTGGGGTGAAGAAATAAATGCTAGATTAGATAAATATCTAAATAACTATAATTAATAATAATCATATACCTTACCGTAGTAATTTATAAATCGGTAAAATTAATTAATGCCCGTTTTATGTCATAAATTTTCTATTAAAGTGTATACGGTTTATGTTAGAATGTTTCAATAATCAATACAATATTTTATAATTATTTTATATTTCTGTTGTTTAACTCTTAGTAAATTGCGTTATAATCATAGTGGTTATATTATTATTTTATTGATTCTATTATAAATTTATGCTTTGCGACGAAATAAAAATAACTTGTATAGATTCAATGAATCCTTTGAGAATATTAATAAGTCATCTTATCCATGTTTGGATATAAGTAATAATCTCTTAATAGTGTTTTTAACCTATTTTATGTATGAATATAACTTCCTCCCACTTTTTTCGGTATCATTAAGTGTATAATTTGATAAATATACGCTTAAAGATATTACCAAACATTTATCTCGTCATTATAGTTCCTTTCCTGGTTTCAGATTTTTAGCTGAGTGTTTTGTATATTGCTTGATTTTTGATACAACCTCTTATTCATGCTCGTTCAAACAACGAAAGTAATGTCTCGAGCACCTGTAAGTAGGTACCGTAGCAGGAAAAGAGTAAAGAAATTGCCGGTTCAGCCTGGCGTCCAGTAGTTTCGAGACGTCATGAGCTGCAGAGCGCAAAAGATTTTAATGAAAATTGCGGTTGGTAAATCCCTACTTATTCGGAAAGTTGTTGTGTAACCTCAATTAATTAATATTATATAAGACTTTACAGTTTTACCTATAGTTTTAACTATGGATGTTACGGAGCTTCGACTCCGATTCCGAAAGGTCGGAACTTCCGATTGATTTTGCACTTCCGATTCCGATTTCGGTTCCGATAAATTGAAATCGGAAGTTATAATCGCAGGTCGAAGCATAGCGGCGGAATGATGATAATACTATCCGACAAAAATGCTGTTTTGGACAATTTTTTATATTGAATATTGAATAGTCTTCTTCTTGTCTTGAGTATAATAGAGAAAAACGTATTCCCATCAGTGACGATCCTTTGTTATGGTGGAAAGTGAATACAAAATTTCAATCCCTGAACTCGATTGCCCGCCAGTATTTGTCGTCTCCACCAAGCTCAGTAGCAAGCGAATAACTTTTTATGACCCGTTGAGAAATAGATTGAATGGAGATAAAGCTGCAAAGCTTTTGTTCATTAAATACAATTTGCTTCTTTTGGAGTCAGTTCACTTGATCTAATTTATAACTATTACTGTTTAAGATTTAAGAAATTATTATTATAAATAAAAAATTGTTTTTATTTTCCACACCAAGTTTGTATTGTTTTTTAGCCAATATACATGAAACTGATGCGTAATAATGTTTGTAATTTTACGTTATAAGGCCTGCCCTTAACATATTTCTCATCTGCCTCCGCCTTCGATTCCGGTTCCGGTTCCGAGAAAATAAATCTATAAACTCCGATTACGAATTCGATTCCGATAAAGCGACCTCCGTAACATCCCTGGTTTTAACCAATATATGATAGTTGAATAGATTGAATTATAATAACACAGTTACTGGATTTTATCCCCAGAGGTTTGATTAATTAATTAGGACAAATTAATTAATCATACCTCTAAAATAAGTTTCACAGAGACGAAGCTATTTATATATGATAAAAAAAGCTATTTATATATGGCTCAGAGTTTACAACCTGTATGAGCTGGCTTAAGTGATCACTCTACATAATGCAACGTTCACCAATTCCAACATAAGAACATCCACATATTATCAATTTTTTTAAAGTTCTATATATACTACCCATATATGTTCGAAAGCAAGGTCATTTTCAGTGGTCTATGCTTAAGACGTTGTTGTTTTTTTCTCATTAACTATTTAGTACAACCATTTAGTGTACATTTGTTTACATCTATTTAGTATACATTTCGACGTTCTTATGATGGAATTGGTGAACGTTACAATTGTAGAGCGATCACTTAAGCTAGCTCCTACAGGTTGTAAACTCCTGAGCCGTCATATAAGAGACTCCCATTGACGTTTCTCATACGTAAATAGCTTCGTCTCTGTGAGACTTCTATAATTTATCCTAAATAATTTTAAATGATTAAAATAATTTGTTATAAGCGATGTGCAACTATCATAGCACTGTTTATTTAAAACATCCCTTGTATCTGCCAATGGCCAATACCCGTCACATGTAAGTGGTTACTACCATCTGTCTTTGCTACATATAGTTGATGGGTATGTTTAAGAATCAACCCTCTGCCCTCGCGATTGTGACATGGAGATCGATAAGTGTAAATTGATAAATTTTGAATAAATTTTTCGATAGAAAAATTATTTTTATATTCATAAAATAATTTAACGATAAACCAAATGATAACAAATATATTGTGTGAAATATTTGTTAGACAATACTGTCGAAATTTTTCACGAAGATAATAAACCGACGGATTATTTTTTTACTATTCATACTGCAGATAGGTTTATTTACGGTTGTTGTTTTTAGTTTCTAGAACTCTTACGTATATTTTGAATGATTTATAATAATAAATATATGATTTATAATAATAAAATAAATTAAATTTTCATTAATATTATTGTTAAGTTCTGCGAGTTTGCGTAAAATAATTTTAAATACGACAGCTGTTTCGGCTTACTAGGCCATTATCCAACAAGTTTATTTAATATTTTAAACTAAATCCAATAAGCCTACCTACATTATGGTCTCTATTTTCTATATGATTTTGTCAAATGTTTCGATATCCCTATTATCTGTATGTTTCTTAACAGCTATTATTACTATATTCTTTTAAATTATATTTAATTTAGTGAGTGAAAAAACACGTAAATTAATTTTTTTAAATTATTTCAATAATTTACATTAGTTTTTTTTTGTATTATAATTTGGTATTTATTAAATATATGCGGTTAATTAAATATGAATGCGAAGTTTATAAATGAATATTTAATGATTGAAATATTTTTTTTTTAAAATTACCGGAAGAAGATTGCGCGAAGCTTTTTTCACAAGTGCTACGGGAGACTGGAAGCTGTTCCACGTACCTATCGGAGGTTCTCGTCTCGGCATCGAGACGCGACCGCGAATTTCCCGCGCTCGCCATATTGTAAGATGGCGGTTCCGGCATTAGCCCGGCAAAAAGCTAAGCATGAATGGAAGGCAGCGCCCCACCCACCGGGCCGCGATTGGTCCATGGGGGAAATCCCCCGGGGAGATTCGTCACCGGCGGCCCACGTGGGGCGCTCCCCGCGGGGGGGGGGTCGAGCCTCCGCGCGCGAGGTTATAACGCCCGCGTAGCCGGCACCACCGGCAGTCAGTCGGCGTCCCGACACCGTCGAGGTAGCACAGGTCGCGAGCGCGCGGATCGTTCGGCAAGTGTCAATTTTATTGAAAACAACCGCGACTCATTTCACGTATTGTGACAGTTGACCGCATCTAAAAGAAACTATCAATCAGTGTCGAAACATTTTTTAGAAAATTGAAGAGAGTGTAAATTTTTCATTTTTCTCTCGACCAAAAGACGATTCTGCGATAACGTTTAAGGAAACATTTTTTGTTATTTACTTGTAATTCGAGTGTGTTAAGTGCGCGGAGTATTATCCACGCGAGCCGAGTTAGCCCGTGTCGAAAATTATCTCCGTATCGGCGAGAGATGGGGTACAGCGGTGATCCGCCCTCCTGCGCGGGCTGCGAGTTCGCGCACCTGCCCGGCATGCTGTGCCGCGAGCAGAGGACCGCCCTCACCACGGCCAGGGCGCGCGGCGAGAGCAAGCGGGACCTGGGGCAGGTGGCGCAGCGCCTGAGGGCTCCCGCACCGGAGACCCCGAGGGGGCTGTTCGCGAATTGCGATAAACAAGCGCCCGCGCTCTTCTCCACGCGCTCTCTCTTCGACTCGGCCCCGAGCTACGCCTCTACGTTGCCTCCCTCGACCCGCGGCAGTAGACATTTACCCGAAAACGCCGCGAAGTTGTCGAGTGTTCGTCAGTTTCCTTCTAGTAATGTTAGTTCTAACACCTGCAGGAATTCACCCACCAGCAAGAAAAGCTCGAGTAGTAGACACTTAAGAAATTATTGCCCGAGTAAGTCTTATTTTAAATGTTAACATACGTTGAATCGTAATTTAGATGTTAGTTTGTTTGATGACTATTTATTTGAATCAGTGAGTTAAATTACTATAATCGGCAAAAAAATGTTGCATGTGTTGTATTTTTTACATTACCTACCTACCTAACGTGATTATTAATTCTTAATAAATAAACGTTATTACCAAGCGATAAAATATTGATTTCGTATGTTGAAACATAAATCTAAATCGCAGGTAACAAAAAAAATTACAGGTAATAGTAATTTTTCTCGATAAAGTAGGTATTAAGTAAAAATTTACGAATTTAAGTTATTACATTTCTCATTTTATATACTTAATGATTTAAATTATAACTTTCAATAATTATCAGTCATATAATTTCATCTAAGCATTGTCGATTGTAATATTTTGATTTTCTTAATTATTGCTAATGTTTTAATTAAAACTTTCACTTTTACATATTTATAAGATATCCATAATAATTAAATTGATCCACGGTGTGAGTTTTAATGATTTGTCTTAAGTCATTCACAAATTAATATATTTATATAAATATCAACGTAATTTATAAAACCTCTATGAATACACTACCTGTTGTAAAATTCTCTAATGTATAAATATGTTCAGTGAGTTTTTATTCGGATAGAATTGCGAGACAGTCAAAATTTTAATCAAGGTGTGCATTTTATATGAAAGAATTACGAGGCGAAAAATAACAGTTATCATTTTATACTTATATAAAAATTTTGAAATAAATAATATATTACTTTAAATTCCTTCGTGTATTTTCAAATTGCCGAAATCGAAATCAAAGGCATCGTTAATAATCGCGAAATAAAAATATTTCGAAAAAATAAGTACCTACCTACTACCTACTCGCTTATTCCGCGTTCGGCAGCGTGAAATAAAATGAAAACCTCTGTCGGTATTCGTGATTCACGGGTTTCCAACGCTTCCCGGTAAAATATGTAAACATTATGTTAGATCTTTATATTTTACCGTGATTTCATTTCGGCAAACGTAATTATTTGTGAGTCAGCTCAGCTGACTGCGGTATGATGTAACCGGGAGACATCAACGTGCGGGTATGTGCGCAACCGGCTCGCTCCACCCCCGGCGAGCTCCGAAGGGCGGCGCCGACGCGATAACTTTACTTATCGAAATGAAATAAATCGTTTAAAAAAATCGCGTTCGCCACTCGAAACGGAGGCATTTCCCGTTAATTAATTAGCCGTCCCGCGGCGAAGAAATACTCGAGACGAAGGCGCGCAATTATTTAATTAGCCGAGTGCAATGAGACGGATTAGCGGGCACTCGGCCGGTTTTTTCGCGCGTTGACATTCATCTCATCTAGCCGTAAATCGCGGTTTTTTCGCCGTGGCGAAGGGCCCGCCATCGGGAGTTCTCGGTGGACGATCATCCGCCGATTAGCGGCGCATATTCCGCATTCCGCTTCCGCAAAAATGCGGCCGTTTTTGCAAATGTAGACGTCCGCGTGTGTGGCGGACAGCGCGACCCGCCGAGCGGCGGAAATGCCGCTCGGGTACCGAGCGCGGCGACATGTCGTCTTCTCGCCCGGTGGGCCGCCGCGCGATGCCTTTTTTCTAGGTGATGGCTTCGCGGCGAGCGTTTTATCGCGGACCGAGTACCTTCCGAGACGCGAAGCTTCCGCCGTAAAGAGCCTTATTGCCGCGATCCCCTTCGCTACCGCGTATCTCGCGTTTCCTTATCCGCGGCTCTTCCCGATAGAGCGGTCATCTCCATCATCAGCCGAAAATCTCGGGTCGCTACCGTCAATTACTCGACCTTCCTTTTAAAATATAGTTGCGTTGAAAGAAATAATTTCACTCGTACGCGGGTGCACACGGAGACCGGGAAGCATCCGCGTCAGCCCGACGACTTGTCGGCATTTTCTTAAAATTGAGCCCGCGCGCTCCGGAATACAAATTGACAATTAAACCTGATCATTAATTTAATGACAACATAAGTTCGAGAGATTGCTCTCCCGCGTACGACATACTAAACTGACGTAAAGCGAGATGTCTTTTTTTAAACGCCCGGCGAAAAAATCGAGTCGCCGTTTCATTTGCCCCGGGAAATGTGGTCGAAACGCATCGAAATGCGGATCAAACTCTGTGAGAGTTGTCGCAAGCTGCAGCGGCGGCTGACTTCATTGTAGAGGACTCGTGTGTGGTCGGGATACGTGCAATCGATCTCACGCCGCTAATATTTAGTTCTTGTACAATTAATAGCTTTCGAATTTAGTCTCTCAGACCTTGACGAGACGTTCACTATGCGCTATGTGAAATGAAAAACAATTTTTAAAATTTAATATCATTTGTTGTCGGGTGAAATGATATATTCCGCTGATTTGCAAAATTTCTGGGATAAATCATTAAGGCGAGTGTTTTGTTTAATGAGATAAATAAATTCCTAGTCATATCACGCGGGCAATTGACAAAGCCGCCGCCGCGCCAGATTATCCACTTAATATTTTTTCGCTTCCGAAGGCTGTGTGTGGTGAAGTGAATTTCGTGTAAAGTTGCCAACATCCAGGTTGAGCTGTCAGCGTGAGCGCTGGGTGCCTGCGCGGCTTTCCGTCACGTCGGTTTATTTATTTTTTTAGACAAATATCGTTAGCGTTTTTGCGGGCACAATAAATTATAAATAATTAGCCGGCGATCGCGGACACTTTATAAATTTCTGTGAAAACATTGAAAATAAATGTTGGCTCGTTAGAAGAAACACCGATACTGCTTAATGTTTAAAGCGACATTGTCGGTTTTAATTACCTGTCTAGAAAAATAGTTAATGATTATTAATACGAATGGTCTTCATTCCTCAGCAGCCGGACTTGTTGCGTTTCCCGCCGCATTTGTCAAGTAAAAAGTAATTTGTTGCGCATTAAAAGATTGTTTCATCCGTTTAGGTATTTTTAAAAGCACCGTAGAAATTTTTTTAAATGCCACCTCGTCTGTCTTTGAGAATTATATGAAAATAAGAATTTTGCAGGTATTACACGCAACATAATGAAAACGGGCAATCTAAAGTTTTCCTTTGCGCAACCGCGATAATGTCTTATTACTTACAGTTACACTAATAACCGATACAGTTCCACGTGAATTTTCTTGTATTTACATATAAGCACAAAATAATAATAAATATTAAAAAAAATCATAATATACAATAGAAAGCACTTCAAAATAATTTTATTTATAATTTTTTGAAAAATAATGGCATTTGTTAAATTTGTTGCATGAGCGGTGTTGTTGCGACCAAGGACTAGATTGACCGTCGTCTACGGTCAATCTAGTCCTTTGTCCCACCGCTCTATAACTCCACAACTCAATATCATTATGGATACTCAAGTTTTACGATACCAGACCTTATTAGTTTAGTTTTGATCGTTTTACAAACCGGGGCACAAAGGTTTTTTTACCTCTCGGACACCTTGTTTGGCGAGTTCCTGGTTTTGACGCGACATTTCCAGCTAGGGGTGGCCGAGAAGTGTTTGAAGATTTTTTTTAACGTTTCATTGTAGAATATATTTTTTAAAGCGATATTTTTATGTATAGATACTTATATTCGTGTACATGTGTAAAAACAGAAATACAAACATTTTCTTATAGGTTTTTTTAACCCTAGAAGCCTAATCTATCTTGGAGGTACATAAAGCCTTAACATACGTCTCAGAGGCGTACATATATAAATGACAACCTGTAGGCTAAAATATATCTATTTATGTCATATTTTTCAAAGAAAATTTAAGGTTGGGATATTAACTAATAATTAAACACAGATTTATCAATAAAAACTATAATCACAGTTATTATTACAACAAAATAAAAAATTACGCTTATATTCAAACTAAAAAAGTCAACTTCTCAGAAATCAACTGAAACATATATTTTTTTTAAATAATCTAATATTTTTTTAGCATTAATTACTTATTCTTAGGACATACATTAAAAGTAATCAGATTTTTAATGACTAGTTATAATTTAAGCGCAATCTACACAGACATCAACTTTGTGTTCGCAACATACTGACTTTTTGCACTTAAAGCACACTAATTTTTACATTCTCTTTTTTTTGTAAGAGCAAAAAGCGCATTATTTACGTTTTTTGGGCTCAGGTTCTCCTATCTGAAGTTGATTACACATGCAGCATTCTTGTAAAGGGAAAACCTCTTCAGTAACATAATTATTCTCATCTTCGCTTTCAACGTCGTCCACAAACTGGTTGTCCTCGTCTTCAGAAGCTGATTCTCCTAGAAAAGACGACCGAAATATCATCACTGTGTAAT
Organism: Agrypnia vestita; assembly: GCA_016648135.1. Lineage (NCBI taxonomy): Eukaryota > Metazoa > Arthropoda > Insecta > Trichoptera > Phryganeidae > Agrypnia > Agrypnia vestita. The sequence continues at coordinate 55,252 of JADDOH010006446.1, forward strand.
CTATTAGACCGCGACATATTTATATCTGAAACAATGCCGAGATAAACATAAAATGTACAAAAAACTAACGAAAGTAAAATCACACAATCTTAGTCCAAAGTTACACAAAGCCTAAACATACGTCTCGCAGGCGTGTTGTACGTCAATAAGTAAAAAATGGCGGGACTTACCTTACCGACACAGGTACCATCGGCAAGCTCCCGTGGGCAAATGAGTTGGTTAAACAGCATGTGGCGCTAACTTCACCCGTTAGAAAGAGATAGAGAATTTTCGATTTCGTGTACGCCTCGCAGGCGTAGATTAGGCTTCTAGGGTTAATTGGTGATTGATGCTGACATATTTCAATGATATCCTACGATGTTCCAAATAACAAGACCTTCTATAAAGAATATATCTGCAAAAAATTTAATAAATGTAAAAACAGTTCATAGTTTTGAGAACCTTTCCCTAAATTATATTATACTAGCCGTACGTTCGTGAAATATCACGGGAAATAATAATAACGACTTGCCTTGCGTGACCGCGCAGCATATAGGTATGCCGCGCGCTAATTGCGTGTACACTCTAATTATCTACAGTTTTAATTTCAAAAATTTACGAACTTTACGACAGACAGACGACAGCGAAATTGTTATTATTTTTATTATATTATATTATTATTATTTTTTGCGTCCTCTACCAGGACCGAAAATTTGAAATGGTAAAAAAATAATAGTTTTACGACCGTTAAGTTTATTGGATGTTTTCATAATAAAGGCGAGAACAATACTCGAAGACTTGCGACAGATGTGTTCATTGTCTGTTTTTATGATTACGAGATGAAGTTTTCGTGCTGTCTTCGCTCAAGCTATGTCGAATTTAATTCTGTCATGGTGTCTATACATATCGCCACCAACAGTTAGTAAATATATTATTATTTTTTGATCTTTTTATATTTGACACAAAAATTCTCACATAATTATGATCATTTGACATATAAAATAAATAATTAAAATCCAAATTATCAACTTGGTTGTTTTGATAAAATAAATATAAAATGTTTTCTGACCGCTATATCTACAGTCGATAATTATACTATCTTTTCGGCATTCGGATATTGTTGACGTATTTGTTAATGGCATTAGTACCACTTTTTTATGTGGACCACAAAGGTGGCGACTAAAGCCCTTTCATTTCGTGCTGACAAATGTACCGATTTGAAAATATCCATGAACGAACAAAATGGATAAGATTAAATTAAGGTAATCTGTTTCATTATAAATCATAATATCAAAAATATTGTTACATAAATATTATAGATTAATTTACATTGTAATCTAATGCATTCTTAGGGAGTTTAAGGGACATTTACTTCACATTAAAAATGCTAGGTGTTTTAAATGAAATTATAATTGTGGTTAGATTGAGTTAAAATCTTCGAACATAGCCAATTTTATAAACCATCTTAGTAAAATGCTAATAAAGCTTTTAAATCAACAATTATTCTATCTAATAGTTTTCATTGGGTGAATATTATTTCACATCACTGTTTAAATAATCGTCATGTTAATAGTTTTTGTTCATCGCAGTACAAAAACATTGAAACATTTTTATTATGCCAGACAACCAGTAACAGACTATAGTCGTGTGAGATTTTTTTATCGGCAGGGTTGTCGTTTTTTAAACACCGTCCGCCTTTAGGTATATTCCAGTGTGTTACTCCCGGCACCTCCCATAGCGCCGCGTACCTGCAGCGGAGACGCGAACCTTGATTTTGATTTTCTCCTCTTCATAATTGATTGTACAAATGTGTACTTTATCTTATTAGTGTGATAAAGGTTTGATTTTCCGGTCAATTAACAAATCGGGATGTTACTATTTGAATACACAAATATAAATGGGGGCATGAAATATCGGTACATATTAGTTATTAGGGTATCTTGGTTTAGTGGTTATGATGCCCGCTTAGTGATCCAGTGGTCTGTGGTTCGAGCTCCATTCCAGGACGCCAGTAATTTAGTGTTATTTAAATAGCGCAAGCGTTTAGTTTAGTTTTAAAATAGTAAGAATATTGACGCGATACGTATTTCGTGTTCGCATCTCTGTTTAAAAAATATATATAAACCAATCCGTTCACTGTTCACTACTGTTGTAGATTTGGCGGCCCTTGTAGCTCAAGGGGCATGACACTGGCTTCTCACACCGAGGGTTCCGGGTACGATTCCCGGTATGGTGATCTATGTGATTTACTCAAGCCTGGGTGTTTTGTGAAGTGTTTCGCTTCTGTAATTGGGCCTCTTCACCTGTTGAAGCATAAATTAATTTTAAAAAATGTACACCGATTTGTTATAAAATCTATAAACAGTAAATATTTATACTGACTGTTACTGAACTGAAACATGAAATCGTTGAAATTATCCCACATAATACTTTTCAATATTGTTTTGAATAACTTGCATAATAGTTCAGAAACTGATTAGTTTTTATGATCAAGAATTTAATGATTTTTATTGATTTATGAAGTTCAAATTATAGTTACATGGCGTCTACGAGTTTTTCTAGTTGAATAACTATGTGATAATTTTTCTAGATTTAAAATAGAGAAAATAATATAATTTTACTTGCGCACCTACATATTTCGATGTTTCGTTGCTCGGCTCAAAAAGGATCTAATTATTTTCTCGTTTCGTCATAAATATAAACATAAAAAACGATTATCATTGCTCTATTTTTTTAGGTCACCCAAGTTAACGACCCACGTTTTATTGTTATTTGAGTAGTTTTATTTTGAATCGATATAACAAAACATTACAACACACATTTACAGCATCATCAACAACTGTTGCGCAATCGCCTTTGTCTCTGGTCCGGGCGCGCTGACCGCTTGTTTGCCTTTAATAAAAAGGGTACTAAAACACAACAGTCTGTTAGTTCTTTTCTTGTTTGTGGAATTTGGTACATAAGGCGTCCACCGCCTGTCGATTTGTTTTACACGGTATAATGAGACGATTAGACCCTCTGGGACGAACCTTAAGACCCGCAATATCCAGGGATGACCACAATTTATAAATTTACTTTTTTATTATTATTATATTATTATTTTAACATTATTTTAAAATTATTTTATTAACTTTAATCAATAGCGGTCTCATTCCGCAAACGATTCAGGAAAATATTTTTTAATTAATTGTAAATTATTTAAGTAATTGGGTTTTAAATTGTCGTCTTACAAAAAATTTATTAAAATCAAAAACAAAAATAAAAAACGGTTATTAAAATAATTTTACTCCGGGCTGACAGACTATTAAATGTTTTTAATGCACGTTCTTAATATAATGTGTACTATAAGGGGTTAAAAATTAATTGAATTTTTTGTAGTTATTAATATAATACGCGAAGAATATATTTTAAAGTAGGTAAATTAACTTTTTTTTTCGGAGTGTAAAGATACACACTTATGTGTGGCAACCCTGTTAACATTCCGACTCACATAGAACCCTTTACAGTTTACTCTGCGGTGGCGATAATTATATTGGTATATTTCGACCGGTTAACTGGGTGATGTCTTAATTGGTTCTTTTATTTTTTTTAAAAAAACAGCCTTTAGCATTGTTACCATCGGATGAGTTATTTAGCTGAGAATTAAACACTCTTTCCGGAACTGCGGAAGAGTCAAATTGGGAAGAAACACAAAAATATTCACTCAGGATTACGATGTGTTTATGAAAGTTTTATTTTTTATTTTTCATACACATACAAACGACACTTAACGTTCAGTCATATTTTTATAGGAGAAATTAAATTAATATAAATATTGATGCGACGTATTATAATGTAGGCAGCTTTTTTAAATATTAAAAAAATACAGAAAAGGACTCCGAAAGATCTATCAGAGGTTGCGATATACTACAACCGAAAGGTACTCCAGTGTCGATACATTTCACAAAACCTAACATATATTTTGGAAACCTCACGTACTTACTACATACATTCATATATTCAAAAACACACACATTCTTAGTTATCTACTCTCGCATAATATTGTTTGTTTTAAATGTAATTCGTGTAATATGTCATGGCTATATTATCATATTATAGTTACATTTATGTATGTATATACTGTATATAATAAAGCTAGTCTTCAATACTTTATAGGTGGATTCCTGTATTAATTATGAGTTGAAAATATTTAACACGAGCAACTACGTACTAATAATAGTTATATGCTACTTTAAATGTTGCTTTTTTTTCAATACATCTGACTTTTTTGATATAAAAATTCTTTCGCATCAATACAAGCCAAATAAAATGGTAAAAACCTTGCAGAAATTTAAATTAGATATCATGTATTTGACTTGTATCAAGTCGAATGAATTTTTAATATTCGATATAAGTTATTTTAATGATTGAATAATATTGTGTAGAAAGTAAGTCATAAATATCGAAAAAAATGTAAATGGTACAAGTCACGGTTACTTGAAAATTTTCGAGTCATAGTTAAGGCAGGAATCCACTTGTTTACAACGCCGTTGAATTCCAAATAAATCAATAAATAAAGCGTCAATTGAATTAATTTGGTATTTTCCTTCACAGAGCTAAGCGAGGTCTTCGTGTGGTTGTGCCTGCTGGGCTTGATGCACTCGTCCTGCGCCAGGGCGGCCCCCACCCGCGTCACCAGCCCTCCCTCCCCCTCCGCCCGCCAAACCATGGACCGACAGAACGGGGCGGCCCTCTGGATCAACCCCTGTGGCATGGGCGCCAGCGACGATGCAATGCCCCAGGTAAGAATAGGTCACATCTCGATTGGGCGGCGTTTTGTGTGATGAACCACTTTGCTATCCCGGCTTCTCCTGTTACATATTGTTTTTAACCAGGTCAATTATTAGAAAAAATATGATTTATGAACTGTCTGTCTCCTCTCCAACACAAGTTTTTTCAGTTTTTTATCGAAGAGTCCCGCATTATTTATTTCGTCTATGGCACTAGAGAGTCCATTATATTTAGATACTTAATTCCGTTAGAATCCTTTGAGATATAGACATACGACTAGATGTTTCAAATATCTTCACCTTGACGAAGGGTTTTGTTCTACCATTTTAAAGAAAACATGGGCGAAGTCCTTTTTCAAACATTTAAAAAAATATTTTGAAGAAATTTGATTTTATCTTGTAGTTATAATGTACGGGTCAATTTTTTAATCACGGTACTACAAAATTCGGCTACTGACGTATCTGTGGCAAGTTTATAATATATTTTTTAATACAGTAGGTATAATGGCACATAAATCTATTTATAGTTTCATTACTTTATGTATAGGGAATGAAATAATAGTAATTAAATCTAAATAATAATAATAATGACTTTGTCGATGCCTTCAATCAGCTGAAACTAATATGTAAAGAAAGTAAATTTTGATTAAAATTGAACAGTATATTACATTAATATACCGGATAACGATTAAGCAATTTTGGAAAGTTTTAAAAATGATTTAATAATAATTATTATCAATATGTTAAATTTTAATCAACACACCGCGCTCGGTGTACAATATTGATAGCTTGCGTCAAATGCGTTGTTGCATTACTATCTAGCGTGAAGCGGTCATATAACTTTTGTCTCTCTCACAAAATCTATTTATGTGAATCGATACACAATACATATGCTTGAAGTTCCATGACCAAAAGTCGAACTGTATTGTTTTGGGTAAATTGATTAGGTACTGTGGTTTATCGTTATAGAAGAGAGTTACATCCTGTATTTTATATAATAAGTAATTCTACATATATTATTGATATTAAATAAATATTTTCGAAAGTCCTATGTATGTTGTCTCCTAGAAACAAAACCTTAAAAAATTTCCATCATTGCTCTCTACTACCAACTGTTGTATTCAGCTTCCACCGACGTACATGTGGCGTAACGGTCCATCGCGAGATATTACTAGATCTATAAATAAATCTTTATTGGAAAGAATAATAAAGTGTTCCCAAACAATCGGCTATAAATTTTCCAGATAATGATCGGTGTTGATGAATTGCACGGTTTGCTATATCTAATTTCGCGTCATCTGTCGTGGAGCAGTGAATCCCCTGTTTTATTGTTACTGTTTTATTTTATTTTGTGACGACAAAACATTATTTCAAATTTCATGATGCACAACACAATAAATTTTATTTTAAACAAAATTGATGATTTAATTGGAATAAAAGTACCGAAAGAGTCTAATTTGTTTAAATGTCGTCGAACAATGCTCTGAAGACATTAAAAATGCGAAGATTTCTCAGTTTGTCCTCAATTATTCTGTCACATTATTTTTATGCATGTTTCTAATTTTTTATTTTTTACTACAGGATTTGGAAATACCGTACGTGAGCGACAAGGAGCTGCTGAATCAAATAGTCGTGCAGGCCAAAAACGCCCTGTCCGAAGCCGATAACTTTAAAGTGAACTATGTAAGTGTCGATCGATTAAATTATTATTTTTTTGTTTATTTTCCCGCCAAAATGCGCGAGGCCGGCCGCACAATCGGCGCGCCAATGTTTACCCGCCGCCGGTTCATTCATAAAGTTTTTACGCGCCGGAGCCCGCGCCAGACACACAATGGTCGTTTTTAGCGGCCATCGATTGAATAATATCGCGTCTAATTTGCGTGAGCCGCCGCGCCGTCCCGCTCGCACCCGCGCGGCGGCCCGCGCCGTCTAGGCAGCGGCCGTCTCGCTCCATCGGATGGAAGACGAGGTATTATCTCTCACCGGTCGCATCCGGTCGCGAGTCGCTTCCTTTCCGTTAATTATTGCGTCTTGTCGCTGGCCACTCCGAAACTTTGGAATTCATCCTAATTTTTAATCAGCTTATTCGCGCCTCCGCTTGACGATAATGTGTACGCGTATTTTTTTAAATTCATCATATTTTTTTTGTAATAATCAATAAAATACTGGAAAGATCTGCAATTAGTTCTCACCATCATTTTCGACGCTATTAGAAAGCGTTAAAAAAAGTAAAATTTCTAGATATTGAATGCTGTTAAATTTATTGGTTGATGAATTTACTTCCGTGTTGTGAGCTTAGTATGCGTAGGATGTTTATATTTGCATTTTTTGAAATGGCAGACACACCCAGAACACGGTTGATTAAAGCCGCGGAGCCGTGCACGAGCGATCCTAGTTTTGCGTTATTAAATCCACATAAATTACAACAGACAGAAATCAAATAGTACACTAATTAGCGGTTGTCGCCGCCGTAGCCGATTCGACCGATATCCTAGAACATTACACAATGATACCATATTGATTGATTCCGTTCAGTTGAGGTCACCCGCGCCGTTACCCGTCACCGCCGTGACTCACTGCCCGGAGTTTTGGCCGAATTTCTTCGGATCCGCGAGTGTTGCGGGTCCATTTGGATGCCAACAGACGCGAATAACGAGTGCAGCAGTCGGGTACTAGGTAAAAGCGATCGTTACGCTTCGAGTGCTCTCGAGGACACGGAGCAAATGTGATGCAGCGGTTGACTCGGTGACTCTATTTTGCTATTTGTTTTTTCTACCGGTTTGGGATCGAAGACACGGCCATCAGTATGCTTCGCCTCGCCACTCCGCGGTTGGGCAATAGGGATTCCCGTCTTGCGATTGACAATTCTACGCAACGAGTAGCCACAAACCTTTTTTGTAGCTCGCTTCTGAACCAGCCTGGTTTCGATCACCGCACGCATTCAAAATCTCTTTCCACGGTCGTCCGCGAACGAAAATAATTTAATACCGGATATACCATCTCAGTTTTAATTATTGTAAAATTTTATAATTTTTTATTATTATTGCGATTGTATTATTACAAAAATCTTTATAGTTTATAAATATTTACCATAGAAAAATTATATAATTCTCGTAAAAAAAATTCTTACCGTCAGTGAAAATTATCTCGGGGAACGTGGAATAATTGCCTTAGATCGCTGTATCCGAATACAATTTGCGGTAGTTTCCTGTAGTGGCCGAAGTATGGCAGCCGCCTAGTTGAGCGAAGGGAAGCGGTCGCGGATTAATATAACATTTACAACTCCCGCTAACGATTAAGGTGACCAAAAACGAAACAACGACAAAACGGAAGTCACCAAACCTGTGAGCCCGCTCCCGCTTGCATTGTCACCATATTTTTTCTTCGATAGCGCACAAACCGGCAGTAATTAAAATCATTTGACTAAAAACTAAAAATTAAGAGCTCGTTTTCATAAAAAAAACACAGTGTTAAACTCTAATTGCATTCGAGAATCTCCGTTTGCCGTATCAAGTATACATAAATATCTATAATCCATATTATTTCGACGAGGAAACGCGAGTGGAGAAATATCTATACCAAATGCACTCGGTTTAAGATTCATTTTCATCGCTTAAATTAGTAATGAGTTGGCCCGATGGTTCTCATTCGACCGGCAGGCACTCGAAGCTTAGATTTATCTGTAGCCAAATGCAACAGTTGCACTGTGAAGGAAGAACTGTAGAGAGGTAGGTGCAGCAGCTAAACCATCGTCCTCGACTTCCTCCGCAGCTCATTGCACATGCACTTCACGTGCGCCCACGTGGGCTGGGCGCAGTCTGGACTGAGATTCCCAATCGGAGCGAGGAAAAGTATCGTCTTTTGTGGCGGTGCAGCCCGACTGCAGCCGAGCGCACCTCTCCATCGGGAAATGAGAAAGATGATTCAAAATATAATCGGTTCATTTCATCTCGTAGTTTATTCATTAATTAATACGAGTACAGCGCGCTGCCTTCTAAACTGACATCACTCTGTACATGTGTTTTCGCATGTAATCTTCTTGTAAAAAAATATTCTCGCATAACATTATCGAATGATTCATTCGACATCAAAGGCACGCCGATTTAAATGTTTAATTCTCACTCTAATCACAAGTCATTCATGTTTTTAGACAAATGACATTCGATTTGCTACTAAAATTAGACATCTCTCGTGAATATTAAACGGGAGTGATTCACGAAAACATTTTCTCGTTTTCTAGCCGCGTTACGTGATTTGGTGAGAAATCTGTTCCTAACGCGCGAACATTGAAGGGTCACTGCTTCTTCCGACACAGACGATGTGTGATGTATGTACGTAGACTGGACTACACGACGATTCACCTGTCATATTAGCGCGCGTATGTGAAGGAATTTTCAGATTGTCTCGAGCGACACTGCGGCGCGAGCTCGCTGCCACTATTCTAATGATCCCCGTTTAATTCAATGGGCCAGGTCTAGCCGCCGCGTGTCGGGTCATTTCCATTCCGCCTTTCCTCTTTCTCAATCGCATCTGGGCACGTCCCGCGGACGTTTAGATATCCGAAAAGATAATGAGCTTCCCATCCGCGTAGCGAAGGATGTAACGCCGTCCTTCTGACGTGACGCCCGCCGCCAGTGTCCGATCAGTGTTAAGCCGATTCATTAGCTCGGACCTTCGGCGTTCGAGCACTCGGTTTATAGGGCTCTCGATTCGGCTTTCCAAATGCCTAGTTTATGATCGATCTGCCTAAAGTGGCTGGGGATATAAGGTTTTCCATCCGGACGATTGGTTTGCTGAACTCGCCGGGATTTCCAGTGTGGATACAGACTGTGCGCATGAATAATGCACGATGCGCTTCATCTCCGGTAATGTGGTACACGCGGCCGGTGACGCATTCGCGAACAATCGTCAGCTCGCGAACAAATTCGCCTGTACGTGGGCCACTAATTATCTCGGTGCATTGTTTACGGGGCTCGCCGGTCGCCGCCTCTCTCCTCGCGGTGGCCGCTTTTTATTCGGCTTATTTGAATGTCGCCCCTCCGCGGTCTGCGTGTGGCCCCGCGGAGTGCATTTTGCTATCTCGCATTTTCGGATGCACCTGAGCCCGCTCGGACATTTGCCGCGTAAGTTATTCTAAGCGCGCGCGCGTTTAAAGGGAACTGTCATTTTGTAAATTGACTTACAGCTCGTGTTTTATTTATAGATTTCTACCGATTATCATATATTTGGATAGAGTGCACGCGCGAATTTTTAATATGTTTTCGAGTTTCGCGAAATGCGCGCGAGACTGACGCATCCGTTCGCAAAAATAATTTCTAATAACGCGACAGTTTAACGCCGTGAAAATCTGATGCCGTTATTAAAACGACGAATGCCGCTGACGATAATCTTAACGATATATTAATTTAGAATAAACAGTCTCGATCGAGCCCACTCGAACAATCGCGGTCATTCATAATCGTTAGCGAGGAGGAATGTTCCTCGCGGCGCAGCGAGCGAACATCTGCACATTGTACGATGAGTCCGAGGGAGCGCTATCCGAGGTGAATTTTATTAATAAACGATAAGAAGCACTTAGTAGAAATTACGCACACATACTGGTTATGATGCCGTGAATTAATGTGCGGATGAAATGCAGATATCTATCGCCGTCTCACCGGCGGCGGTCGCCGCGAATCTCGCGGCGACATACAGTCTGGCAGGTCGGCCTATCGCGGGCTCGCTATCTCCCGACACATTCTGCTGCTCCGGGACCCGCCAGCCGCCTTCATAGAACTGATAACTGATACCCCGCACTTCTTCGCTGGCTGTGTGTACACATTCCCTAGATTAGTGCGCTCATTCGCATAAACATTCGTGTTAACGAGTCGTTAATAAATTAAGCCATCGTATAATGTAGTTAATTATACATATATTGACGGAAAAAAACTTGCATCCGCACAGACGAAAAAGATAAATAAAATTTTATAAAATATGTCGTATTATATTAAGTGCATTACCGAGCACGTGTAAGCTTGAGCGATAATTGACTTTGTATCGTGAATATTTGAAACCTTCACATTTTCACACCGAGGATGCACTTTTGGCGGCGATCTTCCGTCTTATTGCAACATTCTCCGTGCAGGTGTTGCTGACAGCTGACACCGACTTGTGCTGACGGGAGAAATTCCAGCCCGAACCAGGCATTGCTTCGGGTGATGGCTGCTTCTGTCCATTTGTTCATTCATTGACGTGTAATATGTCCATATAAATCCATAATTAAAGTGTCCTCTCATTCTCTCGAGGTCGCGATGAAGAGTCACTGTGATTTTTATTTTAGATGATTGAAGCGTTTTTTATTGAATTGTTTAATGTTTATGAAGCTGTAACTTATTTTTTTTAATGATTTTCTCTTAAAGAAGCGAAGGTTTTTACTTTTACGTTTTTCAGTCGTCGACACTGCTCTTGAAATAACATTATATCCCAACGTCCAGCGAGAGAATATTTCCTGTTGTCCAGTTTGAGTACAAATATGGGGTACGCATCCTTGCACGCATAGAGATTTTCAACTTTATTAGAGATATGAGATGCTGTGTGCAAGCGCAATATAATATGGCTTATCAGCCAGACACCGGCAGACCGCTTGGCACCCAGGCCCACGCACAATCGAACGGCTGATACAGTCTACAGTCAGGAGGCGTTTCTTTGTAAGTCACGCGCGGAATTCGGTCCGAGATAAGACAATCATTTCCAGAACTGTTTACAAAGATTAAAACAATATATCCAGAATGATACAATGTAACAAAAAAAGTTGAAAATTGCCGAGATTAAAACACGTGTGAATTTTAATTCAACATTTTCCTGGGCACGATATATCATATAATGCATAATGGCGTTAATCATTTGTGATTGTTGGGTTTATTTTTCTTTAGTAAACGTATTTATTCACTCACCAGGCAATAAATAATGTTTATATTATTGTTTAACATCGAAGGAGTGATAAAATAAAATAAAACGTCTCAGATAGTAGCAAAGCCGTATGATTTCATCTCAATATTGTTTAGTATTGGCACAGGATTATACTTGCTCGTAACATAAACGATTAGTGTAAATATTCTAGTATGAAGCAGTATTTAAATGAAAATAAATTTCTTTCTATATGAAAATACGAGTGGCGCTGTATTCAAATTTTCTCTAGCTTCTGTAGCTCGCGCGCTTAGGCCGATTTTTAACCCGATACAAATTCTCGGATATTTGGTATTATGACATCAGAAACACGGTGACTAAACTCCGATCGATACTTTCCAAGTAACGTATAGTAAGCGTGCTAAGTGCTAAGCTGTCTGGAAAGCCTAGCGTGAGCGTAGGCACGTGTTGTATGATTGTTTGGTGGAGATGTTCGGAAAAACAAAAGACGTTTCGAAGACAAATAACATATTACGGTTGCCTCCAAGTTGGGTTATATTATTTGTGTCAACGACCTTCGTAGACCTTCTTAATAATTGTGGACGGGAACGCGCTTTTAAATCGAGCCCATTTCGCTTGAAATCGACGGATTTTTCTCAGAATCTGACCGTGCGGCCACCAAAGCCTGGGACGACGTAATAGCATTATGGGCGTCTATATTTTATTTGTTCATGTTGTAATATGCGATCATACTAAACATGCTCATAAAGTAATATAATCCGTGACGTATTTTGAACATTGTGAACGTTGTTAAATATTTTGTTTTAAAATTTGTATTCTTATTTTTTGATGTACATTGTATAAAGAGTTTTTTCAGTAAGCGTTGAAGTTGTTGGAAACACGACTCATTAAACTGTTGATTTGCTCGTCTTGGGATAATTCCCATTGCACGGAGCGGCGGCGCCAAGTGTTGACGCATAGGAATCACATCAAGTGCATCAGTGTATTAATCTGTGAAAAGTCGGCGATAGTCACGCTTTGGCTGGTGGCATTGTTTTACGCTTTTAGCGGAAAACCGTTAGTCATCTGTGTGAACCGCGCTTCGCAAATTGGTAAATTGCTACCACTGTTCAATCTGTTGATTACTTTTCACCGAAGTCTGTAATCTGAAAAGTTTCGCGCGGCTTTTCAAAGAATCGGAAGAAATTGTTCCGAATCAATCTTAACGAATTACGTACAGCGAACATGGGGTAGACTTGTTAAGAAACTCAATTAGGAAACTTTACAAATTTCGTCAATTATTTGATGTTAATGAATTATTTTCGTTGTTACAGGTCAAGAAAACCTTCAAGGTGGATTACGAGGAACATCATAAGTCGTGGAAGCAGAACCATTACGATTGGCTGCCGAGCAAGGAAAAGATTCCTAAAGATCTAGGAGAAGAAGTGCCCGCTGATCATCTGAAAAAAATTGAGGTAATTACACAACTTGAAAAAATTTGATTCATTTAAAAATAAACGGATTCAATGTCTTACAACATGTTAGGTTTCTTTTGGTTGTCTTAAACACGCGGGCAATAGATATAATTATTTGTCTCTTGAGAAACGTAAAGAATAAAAAATATTCGGAGGGTGAGCCTTGCCTCGGGCTGAATGGCGCGAGGCTTTGACCCGGGTCGCTTTGACCTTGGCTGTGATACCGATATATTTTATGGCGTGACGAATATCAAAAATAAATTAAGCACCTATTAAGTGCCGGCATTCCGCAAATCTTCTGGTCTCACGTACGTAGGTGCATATTCCCATTTTCCATAGCGTGAAAGGTTTTTTCAAACCATAATTTGATGTCTGCCCGGCGTGCGTGCAGTGCGGCCCCGTCGACTGCATATGACGATCTCGTCATGATCCATCAAAAATAATTATAGTCTCTCCGCAGTTCGAGCGCACCAAACTTTTGCAATGTAAATTTGGACTTGTCTACAACTCGGCTGCCCACCGGTGCCGCCGGTGTCCACCAGATCCAGCGGTGTCACGCCACCGCGCCCTGCGCTCGGCGGCCTTGGATCCCGTATTACATTCGATGCATCTTTTAGATTATTTTTTGTACGAGGTGCATGCGTCGCAAGTCTCTAATTTGGATGCATTATGACTACTCCGTATCCGTCATCATTTGTACGATTTGTTTCTCATTAATTCTGACACGCAATGCCACTTGAGACACTTCCAGTCCGCTTATAACCAACAATCATAACGCAATTATCAGAGCACCAGTCCGACTTCTACGGCTAATGAGCGTCGTAATAAAACATTCTCTAAAGATAATCATATCTAAATATTCGTGCATTCGAAAATTTGCATCCGGACTTTTTTGTCGTTAAATTAAAAATAATATTATTTTGTATTAATTTATTTTCATTTCTTCACAGAACAACCTCGATGCGACGTTGTTGGATTCCTACGAATACCTTCAGAGATTCGCCGTCGGCTTGGAGCAAGTCGCCAGGGACCAGCGCTCCGCTGCTTCCCCATTCAAAGACCTCTTCACCGGGGCTGAATACAAACTGAGAGCCGTGCTTTGTGAAATTCAGGTAAATATCATTATCATCTCTGCAAACAATATGAGTTAATCATTAATGAATACCACCTTTACTGTATAAAAATACAATGGTATATCTTTTTTATGCGGCTTCCCTAACATTATTTTTTAATTTTGTCCATAGGTGGCCATCATCGAGCGCAACGTGGAACGCCGCCCCGATATTACGCGCGACATCATGGGGGACGAGTTCCGCAATTTGGACAACTCCTACAGGAACCTGCGCGATTGGCTCATATATAGAGACTACATGAACGCCCTGGAATACGTCATCAAGGTCTTTGATTTCTTCAGCTCCAAAATGGCATAAGCCTGCCACCTGCCGCGTGCTGCCGAAGAAGCGCCGCCTGATTTTTTTAAGTGAAGTGTATGAACGGGTGTTCTTAGTTCTGAACCACCAAGAACTTTGTACTTATGTCGAGAAAATTATTATTTTTCTCTTGGTTTCGCGTGTGAACATCGTTTTGACTGTGGTTCTATGCAACAGACTGAATTCTATACAAAATAATTGAATACTCACGGTGATTGACTTTGTGTCTTTGTCAACTCCCCAGCGATTCATCAACAAAAACAATTACTGTTAAGTTTTAACACTTGGATGGTTCATCATCATAAATTTTTAGTGCTTTCCCACTCTATTTAGTTCTACAGTCTTGCGAAAATTCTAGTTTCCTTCATATGAACTGATTCTAGTAAAAAGCTTATTCAGCCACAATTTAAAAGATAGTCTCTGGTTTTAGATAAAAATACGTTATTGACGTTTTTGTAAATATTTTAAAATTACGTTATTGACGCATTTGTAAATATTTAGTTAATTTCATAGCCAAAAGTTTTTGTTAAATCATTTATTAGCTGTTGTTAAATTTTTATTAACTTTTCAGTAATGGTTACTGTAATTTCAAATTTATAAGTTTTCCCGCCGACGGTTGATCGTACATATATTATTAAAAACACTGTTATTCTTGAATAATGGTTAAATGTATCAAAATAATTTGTTGTCTGTGAACTTAATATATTATATTAGATCAATGTTCATATAATTGATTTACTGACCGCAAAAAAAATGTGCTAATGATGAAATTTTAAAACCAAACTTTTGACTTTTAAATGTACAGTTTCATTTTTTAATACTTTATTTTATAAGAACCATTGGAAGAGTCACCGGGTGATACTAATTAGACTGTCAAGCCATTTTTTGCCATACTCGTTTTAAAACGCAGTACTTAGTTGGTGGAATATGAAAAATAAAATTGAAGGGATTATCCTCAGTGCATGCGAGTTCGTATTCACCAACATTTAAAATAATTGCTAAATTAATATGATAGATAAATTGAAGTATTTTTAATATAAAATAAACATTTAGTCACTTTCCTACTGATACAACGAAAAACGGCCATAATATTAAATTTTAATTCATTTTTATATGTATTGTATTTTATTTATTGATTCATTTATAAATTCAACGATTTTTTATTGAAATATAAGTGATTCGTTGTAAGATAGTTTTAGATGCTATTTAAATTATTACTAGGTTATTTATTTTATACTTAATATTCTATTCTTATCCTATATGTACTGATCAGTATTTATGTGGCTGCTTTATTTAGACAAATAAAAAGTAATCATATTTGATTTTCCCTGCTTTAACACCTAGAAAATACGCGCTTGCTTTTAACCGATATAAGACAGCTTATATCTTAATAAATACTGGCAGCAAGCAATAAATTCTTTTAATCAAATGTTTATTGGATTATTTTTTGCTAGGGCTGTGAAAGTCTTTAATATTAATTGAATTTTTTGCCTTTCAAAATCTTATCTATGATGAAATTGTTTTTCAATAAAAAGTAAATGTTGAATACCTATTGTTTATGGTTTTGCTAACTATGTCTGTGATATAATTCATTTAATATTATTATCGTTAAATTACATGTATTTTCTTTAAATTAAAATTTCCATTACAATACGTAATGTTCCTACATTATCTCTATCAAAATCCTCTTATATTTTAAACATATTTTGGTTCATTTAAATATACTAAATGTGCTGTAGATAAAATTGTCCTCTATTTAAAAATATTCTCTGGTTTTCACGGCCGTTGAAAATCTTCTGTATCGAGTTTTTTCGGCTATTGTTCCACGTGTCCCCGATTTGTCTAACCTATGTTTCGTATCCCACTGCTGGTTGAATATCGGAGACGCGTATAAATAGCCCAGAAAACCTGACACAAATGATGTCCTCCTTATTATCACCAATCTGAAAAAATTACTGTAGATACGATTAATTTTAATATTTATGAAAAACAACTGTAAATATATAATTTATTAAACAAAACGAAATTATGTAATAATTGATATAACTGTTGGAATGAGATGTAATATTTTAAACCAAAGACATATTATTCCACTTAAAAATCAAGTCTTTTTTCTTCTTGAAAAATTCCTAATTCCTATTTCCCAATATTTTTTCCATGTTAGCAATTTATTTAAATATAAACATATTTTTCTTACAAAGCACATAGGTGGAACATTTTTATCTTGTCTCTGAGATTTGACAATAAAGGTACATATTATTTGATCTACGTATAAAATATAATATACCGACCTATGAATAACACCTCTCTTAACGCTCACTTAGAATGTCTCACAACAAGTCTCATAACTTAAGAGTTGTCCTTATTCTTCTTATTATGATTTCAATACAAGTACGTGTATACACAAGAAGAAAAAAAAGAAAAAATAAAAGAATAAGAAAAAAAGAATAAACAATACATGATCAATAATAATTAGTCACATAATAAATAGTCACATATTTTATTTTTTTGTATACTTCCTTTATTTATTGTAAAAAACTCAATTTTTAATTTTTAAAAACTAAATAAATCGACACACGATTTTAAGAGTTCAATATTTTTATTATCCAACCTAGGACGATAATGGCGTAATAAATGGCGATAATGACATTATCTGCCGAAACGATCCTCCTGGTTTGGATAGTAACAATATTGAAATCTTAAAATGGTTTGTTGACTTTTTAATTAAAAAAAAAAATCTTTGCCCATCTCAGGCCTGGGTGTTCTTATGATGTATTATGGCCTCTTGGTCTGTTGAAGCGTTAAAAAATATGAGCAAAGATGTTAATATAATTAGTAGAAATAAACTTTGTTTTTACCACTTTTTTATTAAAACAAGTTGATATTTTCAATAAAAAAGTGGTGAAAACAAAGTTTATGTATATTAATAATGTCACCACAAAATTATTTTGCTGAGTTTGAAGAAGAAGAAAATATGTTATTTTAATTATTTTTTATAAGATTAAAAGAATACTAGGTTCAAAATATTATGTATAACATAGTAGGCACATTACTTATTTGAAATGGAACTTAATATCCCGATTACAGATGTCTTCGAAACGTATGAAATAGGCACATTCCATGCACAGCGATAAGCGTGTACAGTGCAAGTTGCGAACAAGCAAACAAAATGAAATTTGTTTCAATTATTGATACAGAGCAACATCATATTTATCTCCTAAACTAAGTTTTTTAAATTTCTATTAGAGACCAAGTTGCTTGTATGGTGCAGTGCATGCTCTTAGATTACAATAATAAAATTAAACATTGATTTTATTATTTGTATGTATCTACTTATATTTTATTAATTACACCTAAATGATTCTGAAAAACCTTTCCATCGTTAGGTAGGTGTAATTAATAAAATATAAGTAGATACATATAAATAATTAAATCAATTTTTAAACATTTCAATCTACAAAGTTGCTGAATTAATTGAAAAAATAATAATAAACTAGGTGCCCGTTGCACGGCTACGCGTGCAATTTAGCCTAGCGGCAGATTCACTGGTGATTAAGTAACGAAGAAGAAGAAGACGGACTCACTGTTGGTTGAGTAACGAAGAAAAAGATTGACGGTAAACACTTTCCGGTAATGCCCCGATCGCAAAAATCGGACTGCGCATTCGGGAGATTATACTATAAGATTCGATAGAAGAGGAAGAGAGCTATCTGTGGTATTTTTTCAAATTGAAATCGGATGATAAATGACAGAGTTGTGAACGATCGAGTGGGAAGAGAGAGAACTTCAACTTGTAAAAACCGAAGGATGTAAGAGGAAGCCGCGCAAAGGTGAGTGAGTTAGACGGCTCCCGCTTTGCGGTCGCATACGCCCGCTATGCGGGCGACGGGTGTCGACAGTCGTCGCGCGGCTTTGCCGCGCAGCGTCTGTCGTGAAAAGACGCGGACGGGCTGGGCTCGTCTGGAACTTTTTACATTTTTGAAATCGGGCATCGCTTCGCGAACATATCCAAGAAAAACCCAAAATCAACAACACAACATAACCTAACCTAACCTAACCTGAAGTAATCTTTTTTTGCTTATAACTTGTATTGTAACAAAAATTGTAAATGTACTGAAACATATTATTTAAAAAAAATTGAAAACAGTGAAAGAAAAATGGAATAAGTGAAGAATTATATTAATAAGAAGAAAGAGCTACACTTTCATCGAAATTATCATCTAATCGCAAAATACATTTACAAATAATACCCTCGAAAACAATAGTTATATTCAGAAGAAATGTTTTAAAATAAATATTTTTATCTTATTTTTTGAAGAACGCACTAAACCTTATCTAAACTAACAATCTAACCCAACATTTTTTTTCTGAAATTATTCTCGGTGGTGCATGTTATTGATACGTGATTCTGTAACTTGTATGTTGTAATCCTAAAAAATTATATACTATATTGCATCATTATATATTTCGACCTTGGTTAGGTACCTAGGAAAGTGGAGGGGGTGAAAAATTTTCATAAAAATGCGCAAATGATGGCGTCTCTAATTTTTAAAACTGCGCCTATAACGGTGTTTTATTTTTGCATTTATTTTCGCGAGAAAGAAAGCTATGCAAAAAATTTGTACGTAAAAAAGATCTAGCACGGAAACGAAAGAAGAAGAAGAATAAAAAAAACGTTTAGAAAAAATCACGCGGCAAAGACTTGTCTTTTGTAATTTTTTTAAAAATTGTGGCATAAAAACCCGCTGAGAAACCTCACTTAAATGATTTCAATATTATCATATATCAATATTTTTATTTAAAACATATGTAAGTACCTAATTTAATATGCACACACGAAAATGCCTCGCAACCATTACGCCTAACATGTTTAAAAATATTTGAATCGAAAACAGCTGATTGAAATAAATATTTTCGAAAACTATATTTCTTAGATTTAATCTTTTACAACTATACTGAATTAAAAAATATTTTTTTCTTGTCAAAATCGATAAATCATATTTTAAACTTTATATTTTTTACAACAGATGTATTATTCATCAAAAATATACCGAGACGTTACATTTTTAATTTCAACAACGCGCATTTTTTGTATGGAACTGACATTTCATCATTTAATTGTCTGTGACTGGCGGTCAATGGTAAATTTCGATAGGATTTTCGTCAATTATTCGTGACTGAAGATGTTAATTTGGTTCGATTTTTATAAAATTCGTCCAATGGATTAAGTGTTTTTATAAAAAACACAAACCAAATGTGAACCTTTAATTATATGTAATTTTTTAATGATTTAACGTTGTATTAATTCAGATATTTGTCTTCAAAAAACATATTTAAAGTAAAATCATACGAATTTTCAAAACAGCTGAGGATTTTTGCAGAGATGGATAGGTTTAATTGAATCGCTCGTAAGAAAGTTCTTAGAAAACAAAGAATTTTTTTATATTAAACAACAATAAACACATTAAGCATTATTTTTATCTTTAGTTTTTTGTGTAAAAACGACGTATTGGTCAGATAAATGTAATCAAAAATCGACATTGAGATTTTGTGTGGAATTTTTTCATATTACAACGCCGCTGTCATCTTTCAAATTTCGATAAACTTCGGCGAGACGGCATTCTATCTTTGTCCCGTTTTTCCTTGTCTCCTTAGCTTGTCTCGAGAAGTGAAGCCTTTTTGACTGAAAATCATTTGTCAACATTAAATATCATAAAAATATAAGAAGGAGACGTCCAAAAAAATTGAAATAAAAAGTTCTTCACGCCAGAGTCTTTGGTCTTTCATGGTTATTTATTGAAATTAAAATATTCCTCGCAGTTTAAGAAATAAATTCGATTGAAAAAGGTGAAAAAAAAATGTAAATTTTGTAAAAAATACGTATTTTCGAAATAAATTAGAAAAAAAATATTTATAAATTATATCGTATGCGCAATGTGATTATCTACCTTTTTGTCGATTAGAATTTCCGAATTTTGTCTGGCGGCCGAGTTATTGAAGAAAAATCAAATTTTACTCAAATGAGCGTAGAACGGAGGTGAGAAGAAGGAAAAAATTGAGTGTACTAAATTCTCACGCGGTAACTATCTACCTTTCGTATTTTTTTTACAAAATATTTTTATTACCTATGGTTGCGGAGAAAACCGCAAAAAAATGCGCGAAAAAGTACAGGATTATAAATTATTTTTGACATCTCTCAGATTTCATATTTAAATTCCCTTCCCAATGGCGGGAAGGATATTCCTGGACCAGCTCAGCTGGGAACATTTCTCAATCTTCAGGGTAGTTCAAGTTCACGAGTGTGTTTGGTGGGTATCGGGAAGTAAAAGAAAGAAGTATGTTGAGTACAATATTATATTAGAACAAGTTTTTGTAAATGGTACAGTTGTAAATACAAGAAAAATGACACTACATTTTCTCATCAACAGTTCTAAATACAAGAAAAATGACACTACATATTCTCATTAATACTTAAAATCCTAGTGAGTTGCAACCGCTTTTAAAATTTAGTAACCTATAGTTAATCTGCTTAAAATTAATTTATAATTAAATTCTTAAAAATTGTTTTACTTCAAGCAATGTACAGGTTAAGACAGAACGCAGGACACTAGAGGGAGTCAGATGTGAATTTCACAGAGATTAACTACTTTTCACCTGTTATTTGGGGGGATGGCCACTCTTTGACTTTGCACATAAAAAAGGGTGATAACACGAGAAACAATGTTTTTTTTTTCCTACTTGACTTGGAGTGGGCCGCCCTTAGCCAAGGTCGGCGTTGGCCGGCTGGTGTTCGGGAGACTCGTCAGGAACAGCTGTATTTAATGTACGATTGTACATTCATATCGATCTTATAGTACAAATTCATTGTTAACCGTTGGAAAACTTTTACAAATTCACTGGTTGACGGCGCCTTTTATTAATTATGATAAACAACTTTATTTATTGAACGATTGTACATGGACCTCTATCTTATAGTACAAATTTGCTGTTAATCGTCGGAAAACCTTTACAAATTCACTCAATTATTAAATAAAATCACAATATCGGCGTTTAAAACACTATTTCCGTGATTATTTTAACCTTTTATTCAGCGGCGACGGCGGCCATTTAAAACTTATGCGATTTCGCCGGCTATACGCAATAAATGCTGGAACCATCCACACAACACGGAAGCTTACTTGCCGCGAGACATTTTACACATTCGTACACATAATATCAATAACTATGCAAATCCTGCATCAATTTCCGGACTATTTACACGACAAAACCCGAGCGGTGTTCTTTTTGCGATCGATACAATCTACGACGTGAAGTTCTGTTGCTCCCAACAGAACTCCTCGTCGCCACCAGTTTCGCTCAGTCGGAAAAGAATCGGACTTACCTTACTTCCACAATTTAAACTCAGGGTACTTCCGGTGTCGCGTACATCGCACTTCAGCTGTCTCTCCCTTTAACTTATTTTAAGTTGCAACAGTTGAATGACTAGGGTAATACAACGAAACATTATTTAGATGAAGGGGAATTTATTCAAATAAATTTTAAACAGAATTTAATAATGCCACAGATTAATATGCCTTAGTATATCATAAATATTTATCATTACTGACATATTTCTAAATGTGGAGACCTGTAATTGGCTATATTGTATCAATGTTTTCTATGCTTTTTTTTTGTGCTGTTGGTCTTCCATAAACATTAAATAAATAAATAAATAAATAAATATTACAGGAAATCCTGAAGGATACACAATGCCAATATATATGGCCCACGTAGATGAGATCACAATAAATCCACGGATTTTCCCCAGCCCGGGTCTTTTTTCGATGTGTTTCGCTACAATAATTGGGCTTCATGGCCTGTTGTAGAGTTGTTAGGTAAAATTTGTTCTTTATACTAACCGTTTTGAAAATGCCTTGTTAATCTTTCAATCAGAAAAAAATACAAACAATTGATTATTTTTTAACATTTTTCATTTAACTAGCCAAGAGGCCCAATTACAGAAGAAAAACAAACAACAGGCTTGAGTAAATCACATAGACTAATTGCGAACTCATTGCGAACCTGGAACCCTCGATGTGATATACCAGTGTCACGTCCACTGGAATATGAGAGTCTTCATATATCAAAAAATATTATATTCATTATTTTAATTATGTGATGCATGTTATTGGAGGAGAGGAGAAGGGGAAATTTTAGGGGCCTGGGTATTTGTTATTATATATTTATTTAATAAAAAACTAAGAGATATTAAGAATTCGCGTAGAAGAAACTAAGAACACTCAATGCCGTCAGAAGCGCCCTACGTAGAATGCTTTTATCGCGAAGGAAAATCGAAGATATCGAGACGGCTGGACAAACTTTACGTCACAGTTTCTAATAAAAACTTGTTTATAAATAAAATAGTTATCAGAACACAGATGACAACATTTATTTATATTTTACAATTAATTTTTTAAACATCTTTAATAAATCAAGAGTATATATACATTAATATTTCGTTTCGAAGTTTATAGATACAGTGGTTTTTAATTGCATGACATTTTTGCACAGATATTTTTATTGCACGATAACTACTAGATTGATGCAAATTGAGAAATTTCATACTGCTGATAATATAATATATTATAAATAACATTTAACTAAAATATAGACCAAAACTAATAAGTTTGTGTTTTTTTTTTTGAAATCTTTTAAATAACAGAGAGAAAAATATTAAAGTGGTATATTTTAACCTCCAACTCGCCCGTGACGTCACGCGCCCGCATAGCGGGCACCGGAGCACGAGCCGCGACGTACACCGGGCACGAGAGATGACGTCACGAGACTCCACCGTACGAAATAAAATTATTCATGCAAAACTCAATTTTAAAATTTGTTAGTTTTTGAGATATCTTAATTTTGCTTTTAGACTTTTTACTACAGTTTTACTACAGTTTAAAACATATTACATGCAGTTTTATCGCTAGAGGACATAGTCACCATCAGCTGTTTTTTCAGCTGTGGCCCTGGTCTTCAGGTGTTGGAAGCCAACGCTTGCAGCTCTCTGAGGAAGGAACTAAAAATCACCGTTTTTGAGGATTCCTCGGATGCCAGTTACCAGGAGTTTTATGATGGAATGAGGACCGTGATTATTGAAAAATGGCAAGACAGATGGGATACAGCGCCACCGGGGAGGTGGATATACTCCTTCCTTCCAGAGTCGCTATACAGGGGAGGTCCTTCGGTATTTGATCAACACGCGATGCAGCTGGTGTCGGGACATGGCGAGTTTCGGAGGAAATAACATGATTTGGAGCTCGCCTTGGAGATCACCTTGTCCACCTACACCCGTGTGGCTCAGATTTCTCTGTAGACCGTGGACCCGTGGTGCTCGGACTTGAACTTTTTTTTGTCGTCGTCTTTTAGTGTAATCCTTATTTAGTCCCTATTAGGAAGTGTGTCCTTTTCACCAAATTCTATATGTACTCTCTTACCATGACCTATTGCTATTTTTTAAATGAACTCTCTCTTTCTATGTTTGCTACATGTTATCTTACTGATTTGTTATTTTACCTTTATTTAAGCTTTTCTTTTTCTTTGATAATATCTCATAAATTGTGTTATACAGGGGAGGTATAGTGAATGGACTATTGTGGATACGGAGATGGCCTTTAGAATAAAAAAATGTCAACCTGGCGACGTATGAGTAGGACCGATATGGGAACTTTCGCTCATAAAACGGTCCTGGAAATGCGGTGGGTGTCCTTTTGTCCACATCCACAGTCGTCAGAAGGTTCTGGTCATCAAAAAAAAAAAAAAAAGAGTAGCTTGTTGGTCTTGTGGTTAGGACACTGGCCTCGTGATCCAAAGGTTGCGGGTTCGAACCTCACTCCAGACTAGCAAGTTAGTCCTGTTTTCATAGCACAAGCGTTTAGCTTAGTTTGAAAATAGTAAGAATATTGATGTGACACGTATTCCGTGTTCACATCTCTATTTTTTTTATATAAAAAAAAATTCTGATGATCGACCATTCAGTCCACAGTTCAACTATTTAGAGCTGCTGCAAACAAAACAATGATCGCGAATATAATCACTAAATTACGAAAACCAGACAAGCCCAAGAAGAAGAAGATATGGCGTCTACCAAAAATTGTGACCAAAAATAACTAACAATCTGGGTACGTACTTTCATATTTTCCTCATGGATAATGAAACCAAACCGCAGATAAAAATAAGCGAATTTATCTACGTCATTTATAATGACGTCATATGACTACATTTATATTTGAAGTCGTGAATTTATTCCTATGATATATACCTGCCTACTATTTCCAAGTATTCCAAAGATTCAAGTATAATAATTTTTAAGCAGAAATACGACATGGATATTTTCTTATTCTCTCAAAGTTATGACGTCAAAATACTACACGATCGCAAACATAAATACTATTTGAGAAAGTTATGTGTACAACCGGTCTCATGGTATCGTATTTAATAATTAATAGTTGCTACACTTCCATGAATTGAACCTATCATCTGTTTTATTACTGAGATCAAGTAGTGTTAATCTTAAGAATTTTTAAGGAATACTATCAATAGGTTGAAGTAAATTAATAAAATAATAACGAGGAAAATTAAAATACTGAAATAAAAATAAATTATGCACTTGGTAAAGTATCTAATGTTTAATGTTAAGTAACACAAATAAATAATTAGTATCGCTAATATTAAAATTGTAACAGTAAAAATTGTTGATTTGAACCTGGAATCCTGGTAGCCAGACGCGTTTCACTAGTGGATGAGATAAGTGACGCTCCAAATATTATACCGCATACCTACACAGCTAATATTATGCTTTATCTTTTTTGGATCTTTATCTTTAATTTATCGTATTGGTAAAGGTTATATGAATCCGCGGTATGATTACTTGTGACCGTTTGAATTTCTATCACGTGACCGCAGAAGTTTCACCTTAAAAAACGGATACTATCTAATATCAAATCTAGCACCCCTAGCAACTCAATGCTTTTTTGTCAACCAGTTTAGTTAATTTAAAACTGCATTAGTATTAACGAAAGACTACAAGTATCTAAATCTTGCAGAAACTATTCCAGATTTAACAGTTTAATTATCGTGTACAGTAGCCGTAACCCGTCAAAAATGACGGAACATTGGTTCGCGTCTTAGTATATATTTAAAGTATCTTTTTGGCGGTCCATGAAGAGACGGTCGTAGCAACATGCGCAGAGCGACCGGTTCGGGTTTGCTGGTCCTGGGTTCAAGCCCCATCTCCGGCCGTTTAATTTGTTTTTTTTTAGCTATAAATTCGAACAAAATTACGGACATTACTCAAAGTTACGGACAGGCAGACAGACAGCGAAATTATTGTGTTTGATATAACCAAAAATGGTAACAAAATCAAAAAATATTATGTACAATTGTAATTCGGTGGCGTAGTCATCATCAACATGAATTATTGCTTTCCATTCCGCGAGTGAAGAGTGTCTATTGTCCAGAGTGCAAATTTTGACCTCTACCACAGTTGGCAGACGGCGATGGTCATCAAAATCCGAAGATCGAACCCTTCCTGACTTATCGTATCGCTGGTTTTGAAGCGAACAAATAACTCTCGGCATACTTTTTCGCTAATCGTTCCTTCGCCGAAAAGACCATTGCGAAATGACTCGGCGGCTTTCGTAAATTCCATAATATATCCATCTAAATTACATATTTATCGTATTAAATAATTTATTTTTTTCTTGGTTATTTCATTTGGAACTGACTTTTTTATACTTTATTGTGTTAGAAAACTGTTAAAAAAATATGCATTTTGTGCGAAGTAAGGTCCTACAATTTTATTTTATTTAGTTTTTGATATAACAACATACCATTATGTTCAATTGATGTAGCAAAACACGTCACATAAACACCCTGGCTTAAGTTAAATACAGAAAATAGATTTACATCATGCATATAACACTGGTGAAATGTCTTTTTTATTATATAATAAAAATAACATTAATCTTTCCGTTTACATTATATTTAAAGGTTTTCTCGCAGAAGTTTTATCAAAAGTTGTCATTTTGATAATTAAAAATACTATAAATTACAGATAGAATAAATAAATGATATTACAATATAAAAAAATCATGTGTTCACCATACGCACGGTTTATAAAGTAATTCATCGCATATGGATAATGACGAAAGAGTATATACTATTTTGTAATAATATACTATTTTGTTGCAAATCTTTTACTTCATTCATATCATATGTTGTGGTATTATCACTATATATGGAGTATATAATTGTACAAAGATAAATTAAACCTCTTCTCTAAGCGACGGGATTGAGTCACAGGGGAAGTATACCCCTCTTCGTATATATTTAAGACATATTTATAATGCAGTTAAAGTATTTATTTTTGCATAATTAAATTACCCAGTAAATAAAAGGTACTTTTTATTTTTTTAAGTTTTTTTTAATATTGTTCCAAAACGAGTCTTTTCAATTTTAGTAATGCCCCACTTGTCTACAAAGAAATTTTACTTTTCAAGAGTATTTGGTTTGACATTTTCATAATTATTTCAAAATTTAAAAGCTCGTAGTATTTATTCTAAACAAGTCAAACGTATTGAAACCAGTCGTGGTACAATAAATATAATAAATAAATTTACGTTTATTCGTGTCTATACGTTTTGGTGGTTTATGAGTATTGTCATAAAACTATCCATAGTAGTCACAGTTTAAAATCACAGATATCACTGAATTTTAATCGCACGAACCAGTGAGTTAAGAGTAGCAATTTAACTTTTCACTAAGATATAACACCGCATTATTGTTAATTAACCGGGGCAACTATGGTGACACACACCGGCTAGATTGCCCCGCGGGCGGCGTACGGCGGCTTGCCCAGCTTTTACGCGGCTGCACCGCAATTTGTGCAATAAAACTGGTACATCGTCATTGAAATTATCCTAAAGCAGTAAGACGCAGCTTCAAACCAAAATTAAATAATTGTCGTCGCAAGTCATGGGTGCAAAACGATGATTATGCATTGTTTTTTTTATAAAGTGTTTTATGAACAACCCAAATTGGTTGAACCAGTTAGTTATCCAGAAAAAATCTAAACCTATATTTTACAGTTAGCAATGTGATATGAACCCAGAATTTTTTCTTTCTGAGGAACATTGACAAAAATTTTGCCACAGTAAGCACGTAGGATTACAAAAAATTTGAGACTTATATTTGTAGTCTTGCATAAACGATACATCTACTATTCCCGCGTTCCAATACATTCATGAATAATTTTTTTTTATCAATTTTTCTATAATTTCTCCTTTATTAAAGGAGTTCAATTATTTAAATAAATTGCAGTTTTGTAATAAGGCGGCCCTTGCAGATCCCTGGGAATGACACTGCGTACATTATATTTATGTGATTTTTTTTTGAAATCTGGGAGACATGTGAATGTTTCGATATAAGTAGTAATGGAACTTTGTGAAAAAATGTTTGTAATTAACAAAAGCTATGCTGTTTTTGCATAAAATTTTTAATGCTGTTCTAAATAGATTCCAGTTCAAGTGACTGTATAGGTGACAACATGTGAATATGGTTTTTATTTAAAAAAAAAATTATTTTCAACTTTATTGGAGTCTTTTCTGTAAATAATTATAGTTTTTTGGTAAGGCTATTAAGTTACTATAGCATTAACTTTAATTGACATTTCCGATAGTGGCGATGATATTAATAAATAACAAGTTTTATGTTTCGGAAGCAAGGGAAATCTCCACCTGATGTTAATGATCACACGATGAGACTATTAGAATCAGGCGCCGATAATAGTAATTTATATAATTTGAGATAAAAAAGTATTGACTTATTGTGTCCAATTTATAGACTTTTGACATAGTCAACGTGTATTTATACCACGGTATTATTAGCTTCATCCGTTTGTCTGCTTATCTGGACGGAAACTTACAATCGAAATTTCACCCGCTTCCCAATGTCCAATCGGGCTGAAATTTTGCACTCATGACAATACACAATGACAATATATGAATCAATCCAATAATTATATTCATCAATTCATCAATTAATTGATCATAATTAATTAATCAATGTTTGATATGGGAAATTGGTTAATGAGCTCGCCAGAAAATATGGCGCTAGTTTCCTACCGAAGTGATATTTTACGCTGGTTAATATTAAAACTAAAAAGTAGAAAATTATATAACATGAAAAAAATTATAAAACCACACATATATTCAAATGCATTAAAAAGTAATAAAATAATTTTCTGAAAATTTTTTTTTGCTTCACTCTCCAAATAAAGCGTGGGTGCTTTCCCTCCATCTATATCAATATCATAAGCGCCCACTTTTTATTTGGAGAGTAAAACAAAAACTCTTCGTCAGAAAATTTATTTTTACTTTTAGTACATTTATACATTTTTTAAATATCATGTAGTATACATTATTTGTGTATTTATTTTTATAATTCAAAACATGATTTCTGTATTTTTTGTTAAAAAATACTACACACTTATTATTCCTTGCATCAATGCAATACATGTACAAGGCACCTGATTTTTGATAGTCTCATGAATGAAATATTGGTGCTCGAGCCTAATTCGCTGATTCTCCAGGTAGAAAAACACCTTCGAGTACCTAGTTTGTTTATTCAAGCACCTTTCAATTTAAAATTACAATAACTTCGTGCTTATCGCTGTAATGACCTGCATTAGGGTCACTTTCAAGAAGGTGTTATGGTACATCACTTAGGCGTAAAATCCGAGAATCACTCAATAATTTGTTGACCTGCCGAAAGGACAACACTAGTTTACCATTGACCAGAACTACCCTCCACCTTCATCAATGGTTTATTTTAATCCTTTCAGTATAACAGTTTTAAATACAATTCTCGTTTAAAATTTATTAATGTTCATCCTGCACAGAAATTTTCTGTTAATTTTTAAAAATCTTTTTGTCGGTCACTTTTGTGTTACAGGTGCAGGGAAGAGGTGGTATGAAAGGGACATTTTTGTTGTAGAGGCTCTTGTGAATGAATGAGATATCATTTTAAACAGGTTGGAGCTGAATAGGAATACTACATTATTTTACTATTGAAATTTAATTTGCAATAAAGAACCGTTATTTATTCTTAGTTGTATATTTTCGCAGTTTTTAAAAATGTGTATTATGTATGAAAGGGACACTTTATGACAAAAATTATAAAAGGGACAGTAAGTAATATCAAGGAAAAATCACCTTACTTTGCTATATACATAATAAATATAAAAATATACGTATATTTATATTTCTCATCTTTTAGACAATAACTAGAAAATAAACATTTATACATAATTTTAACAATCAACAGTTTTATAATCCGTTTCTTAAAGAAATTTCAGTTTAAAAATAATTAATGCATTTCTTAATGAGAGTGATAATCAATTCACTATTAATTCAGTGGCATGCAGCGCATACAAGTAAAAAAGCTGTGCATTAGTAAAGATTCTGGGAAACAAATATTAATTACATAAGCCTAAACTTAAGAAAAAGTAAATTTAAAATTCTAGTCGTAATTTGTTCCACGACTAGATGTTTTATTTTCGTCGTTTATGTATCCAACTTCAGGTCATAATTTAATAATTTATCTCACTTGTTTGAGCCCAACAAATTTGTTCCATAAATCTATCTAGTTAAGTCGAGAAAAAACTCGTCCTGAAATGTATATTTTGACTCATCTTTATGTCTGTGAGTTTTTTGTAGTAGACTAGGAAATTTTTCATGAAATACTTCGAAAGGTCTAATGTCAGGTGAGAACTACGCGCACGTCAATTTGCATTAAATTCCACATAAAACTTTTTGTGTGAATTCTATTTCTCTTTTCTGTGGTCAATTCCATCTGTCAAATCACAATAAGATGATCTCCATATTATGTTGAGTACGTTTTTCTTGTCTTTTATTATTTTTATATGAATTACCGAGTTCAACAATACAAATTCAATCCGTTTCTATTAACATGAATTAGTTTATGGTAATTTATTAAGAAAATTCGTAAAATTTAGGTTTTTCAACATTTTATACGCAATATGAAAATGTTTATTTATGATGCTATCATAAAATGTTTAATTTATTTTTGTAAAAAGAAACATCTGAAATTTGTATTAATCCCGATTTAATTATATCATCTTCGAAATACATTGAAAATTTTAGCCGTAATACCTAATAAAATATTTCTTTATTTAGAAAATCCTTGCTTACAATACTTCTTTTATAGTGCAGTTATTTTTGTGGATTAAAGCTACTCAGAATAGTTCATTATATACAGTTAAAAAAAATACAAAATATGTATATACTCATATAGGTATATGCGTACATATATTTTTTAAATATAGGTATATAGCGGGTCACAGCATAACCTAAGTTTATACCCACTGCACGCCACTGGTCTAATTGTAGTTTGGTTTACTGGCCATTTTAAAACTAATCAACTTAGATAATAATTATGATTCTTAGTGACATAGTGAGCAAAAATATTAAAGAAACCTTTAATGCCATAGGTTGTGTCTATTTAAGCTGGTGGTTCATGCTAATGAAGTATTCTCAGGTTTTCTTGCGCTCAGAGGGCATTTCATTTTGAAAAGCCCTTGAGCCAGTCTAGACTAGCTGTATTATTTTTTCCCATGAAGGTGGTATATATCCTAAGTAATATGTAGACGAATAGCATATATTGATATGCTAGTTCTCTGACTTGTTTATGAAGGTGGTATACTAAGTAATATGTAGAAGAATAGCATATTGATATGCTAGTTCTCTGACTTGTTAGTTGTCAAGCCATGGCACATTTTTGTGGAGGTCTTCAAGTAACCTGCCAGAGAACATTCTTGGCCTGTAATGAAAACTTTATTATTGTCAATGTTTTGTTCATAAACAAAAGACTTAGATTCAGACACTTTAGCTTTTAAGACCAATTTGTGCCAATGTGATTTACTTACATTAAATGCTTCGGCAGCCGATCTCACAGAAATTCATTTTGTGAGACTTCATTCACAGTTTCTTCAATTTTGTGTGCATCGACACGCGTTCTCTTTTTAGGTGAAATTTGAATTTGAAGGGCAAAGATGATAAATTATTACTGTAAAACCAACATTAAATACCGACCATGAAAGGGACATCCCGTTCATAACCCTTCGTTGTGTCCCTTTAATAAATATCATACAAAAATTAATAACATAACTACAAAATCTACAATTTTAAATAAAAAATTTCTGACATTTCGTTATTTTATCTGTCTGTATCTAGTCGATCATAAACAATGGCAAAAAAATAAATAATCAATTTACAGCATTTGTCAAAACATTTCCAAAGAACAACGAAAAAATTACTTTTGAATACAATTATAAATACATACACGCATCGCCATCTTAGAAATGATAGGAGCGTAAGTTAGGTGCGAATGGATGTGCATCGGGGTTGCCTCACAACATTAGTAGTCTCGAGATATATGTTTTTTATTTTTCCGGTAATTTGAATTGTCCCTTTCATAGTGTCCCTTTCATACCACTTCTCCTCTACCAGGGAATGAGAAGGGTATACATTTTTATGAAATAATTCCCAGATTATGCTATCGTACGGCAAATAATGACGTTCTCAAAATGAACTGAATAATTTGATGTTGGTTTTCAATTTGCCGATAAAATTAAAAAATCTTCTCACATAAACTCGAGCTATTGCCTCATATTATAGGGAGTATAATGGAATGTTTAGTACGTAATAATAGAGGTATAATTTGTTTAATAAAAATTATTGTATGTATCTGCTGTACAAAATAAATAAATAAATGAATAAATAGAAGTTAGTCATTTTTAAGTACCGGACCGGTAAACTATTATGAAACCTGTCTCAAATACACGAATGCTTATGTCATAGGATCAATATACTCGTACGCAGATATATTTTACAGAATTTTTATTTTTATTATTAATTAGAATTTTAATTACCGAGAACATTGATCAACATTTTAAGGAAAACATGATACTATCCTATTTAGTATACACATTGTAATAATCATTGAGATTCTATGAAGATCATCAGGACAAGTTCTTCGTGCGACTTACTGTCTAGTATAGAATATTTTTCAATGAATTACTTACACTATTGTGCATTTCTATGAATGAAAATACAATAAAGCCGTTGCAGGTGTCCAGTTAGAGCAAGAACAGAGGATTACGGTTTCGGATAAATTATCAGAAACTATTTAGCAATAACAAGTATTGAATTTGGATGCAAAGAGGTTATAATTATTTCCTTTGAAAAGATAACATTACCAGGTACTAGGGGACATGGGCTCGAAGACCGTAAGAATGGTCATTGCGTACGTGCTTATTGACAAATACAATTTTCAAATTTTTTACAAATAATTTTCATAACAATAATTTTTTGTATGTTTCATTTAATTAAAATATATTTTTTTATTACTTATTAACGCCAAAATTGTACAATATGTGCTACCTACAATTTTACCAAATTAAATATTAAAAATAAATCATTGATATCAATAATGGAATACGTTACAAAACCATTTTTTTGTTCTATATTTTCTTCAGGTATGCGTGATCAATTTATTCGATTTGTAAATATAGCCTATGTGAATAATTTGTGTGGACTAAATGAAAAAAAAATTGACACTGAAAAATATACCAAGATGAAATTTTTAACCCTCTTTTTGTAAAATCTGAAATATATGACGTAGCCCACTATGGTTGTTATCGATTTATATTCGAGTATTTCTAGGCAAAAGGTCGCATTTTAGACCGATCATGGATGTTGGATCCTTACCACTACCAACAAAAATTAATAACGTAACAAAATTTGATAAGCAAATGTAGCTATGGTTTTAATGGGAAGAATATTACATTACGTTTTGATAATTTGTCAGTTCATTGATGATTCCAATTAAGACACATACACGTGCTGAAAAAACACCATCAAAGATGTATAAGAAGGACGCTAAAAATAAAGTGGTAATACAAAGACACAAATGACAAAGAAGTCAAAGTAACGAACATCGAGGTCATGATCATTCAGCGACAACTTCGATTGATTAGTCACGAAGCCAAAACGCCCGAAATCAGACTATCAATGGAGATTATGTACTACTAGCTATGCCGGGGCAAACGTCCACACAGGTGCCAAAAAAACTCTTCAGATACTTCCCGAAAACAATGTTTTAAGAGGCTAAAATTAAGTGCTGGAACTAACTGCAGAAGACAGGTATAACTTGAGGGTAATGATATTCACGTAATATTTCGGAACGGAACGCCGGCAGTACGGAGAAATGAAAAAATCAAAAAGAAATGGAAGAAAATCTTTGAATCCGCAATGAATATAATATGGCTTCGAAGATGTTATGCGATTGAGCAGAGCAAGAAGAAGATTCTGGAGAGGTCATGTGAATATATTAGAATACAACTTCAGAATCCTTACATTGCAGCTAATGAAATCTCACCTGTCTCATCGTCTTCCTGGAAGACCACCTAAAAGATGAAGGTACAGTTGGATCTCGACGTCCCACGAGTAGCAACTTTCTGCCAGAACAGATAAACAGATCTAGAAGAAGAAGAAGAAGAAAAGAGAAAATCTTATTCGTTGGTCTCTCGTTACGAGGATGACGCTTGCCATGTTTTATCGATTGTGTATTCGAACGTGGCTGGGGAGCCTTAGCGCATAGACGAGAGCAAATAGGGCAGGTTAGCCCGCAGCTTCTGTTTTCTTGAGCTTGTCTTCTCAGTCTCAAGATGCACTCGAACTTGTAGATTCAGAATACGCAAGTCATATTAATATTAGTCAGATTCTAGATAATTTCAAATTTTATGATTTTTCTGCTAGATACTCATTTGTAAGTAGTCCATGTTTTTACTATCGCAAAAAGTATAGTAAATTTTAAATAAACATAAACCATGTCCCTAAAATATTATTATTATCAACAAAAGCGCACATTTATGATATTATTTAATAATAAATAAGAGATATAAGAAATTATTTAATTATTCTTCAATAGCTACCTATGTAATAATACTGTCATTAATTGCAGGTGAATTAGATTAAACGGGCGCAGGTGTATTTATTAATGAACATTTCATTGCAATACAAAAACAATAATTACATTTAAATAAATACATTTTAAGTAGCCATCGTTAAATGCTCATGAGCGCTGGTTCTGTGGAAACCGCCATAATAAATGAAGGCTTAGGCGCATTTGCCTGTAGCCATCCATTGACAATTTCCTAGACCTGAATTGTTAGTTGGCATCAATGATTCTATGTAGAGTACCTAGTACAAATGTGCGGCGGTAGTAAAAACAATATTTATCTTAAATTAATTAGATTATTACTAAGAAAGAAGCTATATTTCAAAGGGTTTAGTTAGTATTTGCGTAGCCAAGTTAAAAGCAAACCTTTAGCCTGTTAATGCGAGATTTTGCACCACTTATTTTGAAATAAAACGGTACCGTTCATTTGTATCGAATTCTCCGAATAATAAAATCGAAAATTATACCTGCTTTCCAGTGAATGAACTTGAATGAATTCATTGATAAATTCAGGCTTCTTATACAAGCAGATTCCACAAGTTGTACACATATTGTGATTTCTGATCTAGTATATATATAATTAATTATGTATCGATATCTGTATCAAATTCATGAACATTTATTTTTTTAAATTCTAGAAAATATAAATTAAAGAAAGTATTTATTTTATAGAAAACACTTGCGATTATTTTATTTAATACATAGCAGAGACAAAACTATTTTCTCAAAAAAATACTGTGAGAAATTGTAGCATTTTTGAAAGCGAAATATGCATTATATATACGAAAAACAAATATATACCTATGTAAGTATATGACTGGTTGTACTATCTATAGTATGATTGCACTAAATCTTCATTAAGTAATGCGTTTTTTTTCCATTGCCTGCTTCAAAAATCAATCATATCAAATGTTTTTTAAAAAAAAAACGAGGTTTTCTTCTTTTAAAATAGGTACATTTATATATTATTTAATGTGTATAAATATTTTATATGATATATTATTTGACATTTGAGCCACTTTGAGGCGAATTGCTTATTTTATTACGTCAATTCTATTTTTTCTGATAACAATTATATTTTTGACGTTTAATTGCTTCAAAAACGTATGTAGTGCGCAGTTTAGCCATTACCACTTTCAAAAAAACAACCAAATCGTATGAAAAGCTGTAGGCAATAGGCAATAGTTACTCGCAGATACTAATAGCCGCGCAGTGCCCACCGTCGGCCGCGCAGCCGCCAGCGAAAATCAGAAATCAATGGCTGAATAGCAGACACTAACGGTCACGCAGCCTAGCATTCGACATTAGCCGTTTGCTTAACTGCTAGTCTTAGATGATCGCATATTACAACAATATTAGGGATATGGAGACTTATACGGCCCGATTCTGAAAATAACAATGTCTGGATCTCTAAGATCTTTATCCCAACACTTAATAGACGATAATAAAAATTAAAAATGTCCAGAGCGAATTTTGTAATTCTACGGCTCAAATACTGTATTAAAAGATGATATAAGAAAGATTGTTTCTTACAATCGTATTAATTTCTTCATGCACAGCGTCCAGATGAAATATCATGGCTAAACTTGTAATGACTGCGTTCGGCTTTATACCGCGTATTCAAATCTTCCCACCTTGACATTTTTTGACAGATATGTCTGGATCTTTAAGATCTTTATCCCAACACTTAATAGACGATAATAAAAATTAAAAATAAACGAGACATAGCTTTACGTCGGTGTTTGTTTCTATGAGGGAGGGAGAAAGATGTAAATTGCTATCTGTCAAATGTCAAGATGGGAAGATTTGAATACGCGGTAATGCCGAACGTAATCATGACAAGTTTAGCCATGATATTTCATCTGGACGCTGTGGATGAAGAAATTAATACGATTGTAAGAAACAATCTTTCTTATATCATCTTTTAATACAGTGTATTTGAGCCGTAGAATTACAAAATCCGCTCTGGACATTTTTAATTTTCATTATCGTCTATTAAGTGTTGGGATAAAGATCTTAAAGATCCAGACATTGTTATTTTCAGAATACGGATGATAGTAATTTTCAATATTCATTTTCATGTTGGTAAAAGTGAACTGAATTTCGGAAAAGCGAACAGTTCAAAAATACAATTACTCCATGAACGATCCGTCTTTACATCACTGAGATCACACTTCACGGCGATTGGCATTTGAAGCATGAAGTATTGAAGTAGATGTTTAATTAAAAACGTGTGAAGTAGAATATAATAAAGCACTACATTTTAATACTTAGTACAGAGTCGACCCATTATTACATCATAACAGATATTAATTATGACAGCATTTTTGTGGGCAGGTTGCGGGCCATCGGCCGTGTTCCGAAAATAGCAATATTGGGATCTTAAGATTGTTGTAAGAGAATAAAAAAAATGTATGCGTCGGTGTTCGGTGTTCATCGTACTCATGTAAGGAGATTTGTATATTTTCAAATATCTCTCTCAAAGTAAATACCTTTATTTGTGGTGTCCGATGACCTACCTGTAGCAAACGTAACTTCACAATTCTCATTTTTCGACTAAAATTACATGAAATAAGTACCTATGCTTTTTTTGAAGCTTATAGAAAAAAAATAGCTTGTTGGTCTTGTGGTTAAGACTCTCGCTCCAGACAAGCAATTTAGTCCTATTTTCATAGCACAAGCGTTTAGCTTAATTTGAAAATAGTAAGAATATTGATGTGACACGAATTCCGTGTTCACATCTCTATTTTTTTAAAAAAAATATTGCTGTTATTAATTTCTTCTCTCACATCATCGTGTTGGATTCGTATTTATTTTTGACGTTTGACGGTAAACGTCATGGGCGTCATGTAATTCTTTATCCCTCTCTCCTTCAAGGAGAAATTGAAATAAACAAACACCTACGTCTCGTTTATCTTTATTCTCGCCTATTAAATGTTGGGATAACAATTTTAAGATCCCAATATTGTTATTTTCAGAATTCGGCCACTTAGCTCTAATTCTGGCAGAATAGTTGAATTATATAGGTGTCTTAAATTCATATGTGTCAAAATCGACCAAAAAATTACGTCTGTTTGAAGAAAGAGAGCCATGTTATTGAGATAAGAGCGTAGATTATACATTTAGACCAGCGACACACAATGGAATTTGAGTACTAACCC
Organism: Agrypnia vestita; assembly: GCA_016648135.1. Lineage (NCBI taxonomy): Eukaryota > Metazoa > Arthropoda > Insecta > Trichoptera > Phryganeidae > Agrypnia > Agrypnia vestita. Next base: position 93,027 of record JADDOH010006446.1, read on the forward strand.
AATAATCTAGACTCTGGGAACGACGTAGTTCTATATGTAAATTGTTTTTTTCAAACGTGCCGTTGATCGTCATAATAACAATCAAACGTAATAATTTCGTTGTCTGTCCGTCCTAGTATAATAGGTATATACTAGGACTTAAGAAAGACGCGAATTAATGTTCCGTCATTTTTGACAGGTTAAAGCTAGTTAATCACAAAACCAATGTTAATGATGACATACCTTTGACCTCAATATATTTTTTTATTTCATCTTCAACCCTTTATTAGAAAGTATTATTGCTCAGATATGTTATTGCTACAGTGAAGATGCGGATATTAGAGGTCGTAGGATAATCCGGTGACCATGTGTGAAAAATTCAGAAAACCTATTATTTTTATACTTTGTTTTCAATTGTTTAACTCTACACATCCTGTGTCAGCGACAGCGAAAATAGCACGATCACTGATGGTATGTCAATTGTTTTTGGCGTTTCCGCCACATTTGTGCTAATAAATTATGTCAATTTGTCTAACATATTCTCACATTAATTAATAAATAAATTAAATAAAAAAAATAATTTGCGGAACGCCAATTAAACAAATTAGGTTAATATATCAAGAAACAATGTGAAATGATGTCCACTGAGGAGATTTTTATGAGATTTTATAATATAATATTTTATGATATACCTCGTAACCTATCATCATCCAAATATTAAGCATAATATATGGATGATGACAGCGTATTATAGATATTATAAATAATATTTACTTTGTCATCTGTACCTGAGTTTAATATATTTTTTTACTACTTAAGTTTCAAGAGAAACAGAATCTCTTATCGACAGGTGAAGTATAAAGCTGACTACTTTTTAAATAAATAAATAATTAAGAATTAAACTCTGGTAGAGATAACAAAGTGAATACAATTTAATATCTAGAATAATCTATCATCATAAATTATTGCATTACCTACTTAAAGAACAAAAAAATATGTGATTTCATATTTGATATTGAATGCAATGTGTATAATATGGAATTGTTATAGAAAGATAAAAATGTTGAATGACCTCAAATTTGAATAAGTAAATCAAAGAAAAAAATATAATGTGTTGGTACAAATATTTAAAATCAGAAAAAGTGATTCGTTTCCTTAAATATATCAAATCAGACAATATCGCTCATACGGACACACGAACGAACTCTTATATTACTCGTTGGATGATTCAAAAGTTTTTGGTGGTGATTAAAAAAATGACCAGTTTTCACGAATGAGAAATGGTAAGAATTAATCTGATTGGCCCATTTCATTATCATCAGTTGTATTTTTCATACACCCAAGGTTAGTATGATATTTTTGATTGGTTTGGTAAATATTGTTTACGGCTACGTAAGCCAATCAAATTGCGTGGGCCGTATTTTTTACTGACCGACGCAATGCAAAGTTAAAATATTGCAACGGAGGATGTTTCATGCGGATGTCCGATTGTCGTTGTAGTATCCGCACATAAAATATGCACAGGCAAAGAAATGTTATTAATAAGTTGGCCAAAGGCACTTTGAGTTAATGACTAATTATATTTAATGGTAAATTGATTTATAGGGACCGTTTTGACGAAAAATGTCGGGCATCACTAGAACTCGCCAGTGGGCCAAAGGCTACACAAATATTTATTATATTTATTGCAAAGAAGTACGCGCGCATCATGAGACGGAAGTTTTAACATCATGAAGTTATTTAATACAAATCTGTTTTTAACTTCATTTTAAGGGTTTTTAAGATTAAGATTTGTGGCAAATAAATCGTTCAATAATTGCTCGCATGGTCGCCGCGGACGACTACATCATCGCGTGTCATTGCGAACTATGAACGAAAAATAATTGAAAACCAAATTTATTAATCAATAAGAAAGACATCCAGAAAAATCAAATCAACGAAAAAATATTTCACTGCTACCGGAATTCGAACCACGAATCTCCACCTATCCGGGGCAGGCGCATTAACCAGTTATGCTACAGCGGCCTAGTACATTTCCGTGAATATATCAACCTTACCTGTTAGTATAATTTATTAATTGATTAACATATATCATCCATTTTTAGAGCAATGAAATCGAATTTAAATTAAACATATTTCTTTAAATTTATTCCGAAATGTATAAATATTAAAAGATTTATACATAAATAGTATTTAATAGGTGAATAGTACATAGTAGATCATACATACTAGATCATCCAATATATAGTAGATTATCTTATTAAAAAGGGTTTTTTGTAATAAAATAATGTAGAAGAGAAATATCATTGTAAAAACTGTCACTATCTTTATTATAAAAAAATGTTTTTATCTATTAAATAAAAAAATAAAAAACTGAAATTCATTTAGAATTTTTTTGTTGTTTTACCCACATTCAATAGTGCTGATTACATCGATTTTTTTCTTTAATACAGCATAATCAAGCATTTAAGTATGTAGTTGTCTATGTTGTTCTACTCAAAATGAGTAGAGTACACCGATTCTAAGGATGACCATACAACAGTGACAAAGAAAAAGGCTGCTGTATTAAAGCAGTAAATTACTTACAAGTACCTATCTACATTTTTTCAATTTATTTTATTTCCACATTTGTGGCACCATAGTATCGGACGCCATCTTCTGGACAAAGCGCGCAACTAGATACCGATGGAGTGCAGGCATAGGAGTGGTTGAAAGAGGGCCACCACAATCAAACGTAATAATTTCGTTGTCTGTTTGTCTGTCCGTCCATCCTTCCGTCTGTACGTCTGCCTGTCGTTAAGTCCGCAAATTAGTGGAATTAAAACTTTAGATAATTCGAGTGTGACACGCAATCAGCGCGCGGCATACGTTGCGCGGTCACGCAAGACAAGGGCAAAGGGAAAAAGGGAAATGTCGCCTATGTTACCCGCCTGGTCCTAAAGAATAAGTATGCAAAAATTTGGGTGAGATCGGTCGAACGGTACAGATTTTCATGGAAAATATATCAGTGGCGTGCAGAGGGGATGAAGGGATTGGAATGGTGGGGGGAATTTCACCTGTGTCACGCGCTAGTGAAGTAAAGAAACCCCTTCACGATACAACATGTTGAAAGAGAAAGGGGTCCATTAGAAATAGTAGGACCCGGTACTCTGATCGACATGAGATCAAGTCAAGTCAAGGGTCATAAAGAATAAGCAAAATTTGGGTGAGATCGGTCGAACGGTACAGATTTGATTGGAAAGTATATCAGGGGGAGGGGTAAAGGAGAAGGGAGATATGTCGTTTTTGTTACCCACCGGGTCCCAAAGAATAAATATGTAAAATTTGGATCAAATCGGTCAAACGGTGTGGGTTTGTATAGAGGACATACAAACAGATAAACAGAAAGACAGACAGACAGACGTTGCTATAGATAGATAGTATAGATGTTGGGCCCCGAGCGGTAATCGTAAGCAACCATAAATAAACATATTCAGCTAATTTACTATAAAATCAGTTACATAAACATTTATTTCAATTTCAACAAATGCATAGTGGTAGTTTTTAAAATCTTCACAACGATGATTTAAAATAAAAACAAATGAAATATTATTATGTTTTTTATATTTACCATTATAATTGATACACAAATATTGGTGTAGGATTTACGTGTTGTCCGTTTAGTTCCGTATCGTTTATTTCCCACGCATATTTGAATAATCAGAATGCTAAGTGATTTCAATGAACGGGATTCGACCTAAATGAACTCATTCATCTTTCATTTATCGGTCATTTCGTGAGTCCATTTGAGTGCTCTTCCTTCTTTGCAGTTTTATTTGGATGTTCCTTTTTGGTTCTTGTTCCAATAATGGCAAAAATATTGATTCGGCAAAGATCCCCGATGGGTGGGCTAAGGTCACTCACCGTCCTCTTTCCGATGATTGCGCGTATTATAAAACAATATTTAGGAATGCTTAGGAATATTTAGAAATACGATCATCCTATCATTTCTGTAGGAATATTTACGAATACAATTATCCTATCATTTTTGTAGGAATATTTATACAATTATCCTATCATTTCTGTCCTATTTTTTCATAGCACATTTGCTCAGCTTAATTAAATATAACTATTACACATCCTTTGATAACTATCTGAAGTATTATCATTTTTCTGCAAATTAATCACCTTGTGAAAACGTGTAAAAATACAACAAACTTGAATAATTTATCTTTATGATGCTTTTTTCTACAAATGTGAGAATCATAAAAAAATATATCTTCATCTCTGAAAAATAGCGTTCTATAAAATTTACTTTTTTTAATTATATGTTCTAACTAACTAACTATCAAGCCATTTCTCAGAAGGTAGACAGGATAGAACCCCATACTCTTTTGCCGTGGAATAGCATTCTTGCTTCGTTACACACGCACTCCTGCTTTCATACATTTCCTAATGTACGCTCTTGAACCTTCTAACAGAGCCATCCACCAAAATTTGATGTAGCTGCTCATACCAGGTCTTCTGCGAATGCTCTCTGTTTTTACTACTTCAACAATCGCCTTACAAAGGAATAGAACCTTTGTAAGGCGAGTGTTGAAGTAGTAAAAACAGCCTTTCTTCGCTCATCCAACATGGCCAAACCATCTCAGCGAGCCTTTCTGTTATATCTATCACATTCTCTTCTAATTCGTTCATTCTTCATTCTATCGTACAAAGATTTTCCACGCATACATCTAATCGTTCGCATTTTATCACATTCAGTCTACCTTTATTTTTTTTGTCAAATCCAGACTTCACTTCCATGTATCAGGGATGGCACCAGATTTCCATTATGCACTGCCAGTCTTGCTTTAATTGGTCATTATTGCATTTAGAGCACCTTTTACTTTAATAATAATTTAAAAATACTTTCATTAAAAAATGCAAGCTTTCTTGTCTTGATAGTCTGTAGCACTTTCGTGATAGTCGGCTCGTTTCCATACGCCGAAGGACTTTGACATTCGACACTCTATCCAACCAGAAAACTTTCAATATGCGTCTATAAAGCCACATCTCAAAAGCCTATCAGGTTAGTTGAATTATTTATTCTTATTTGGCTTCAACTGTAGTCTTCTACCAAAGGTTGGTGACCAATCTACAATATGCTGGTTTATTCTGTGTGATCACCGGGAATTCGAACTTTGAACTACTTTTTTAGGTAAGACAACTTCTTTTACATACACCAACGTTGTTCTCTTTATTCCGTATAATGGTGAGTTGTAAGAGATCATATTTTTCATCGATATGCATATGTAAGATGAGTAGCTTGTAGGTCTTGTGGTTCGAACCTCACTCCAGACTAGCAAGTTAGTTTTTCATAGCACAAGCGTTTAGCTTAGTTTGAAAATACTAAGAATATTGATGTGACACGTGTTCGCATCTCTATTTAAAAAAAACTGCCGATTAGTAAAAATATTATTTTCATGTTAATGCAAAAAAAAAAAATTAGACACATTAAATGGATTGATCGAAGTGAGTTTTTAAATTTAACAAATTGGGATGAGGTTCTAATCTAATCTCATTGACAAATTTAAGCTGAAGTGACAAATTTGAGTTGAAATTTGACCCGCGACCGCGATCTAATCGCGAAAATGGCTCCGTTTGAATATTTAGTTTGACGCTGGTTTACAACTCCCTATAAAAAATAAACCTTCCGTTATTTATTTTGTATTAGCGTGTTTCATCCAGACGCCACCATTGTTTGTTTTCTGTCTGTTCCGAATTGTTAAAATTTAAATAAACGTAAATAAAAATATTAAAGAAATCATTGATATTACGTGATAGTAGCGCCTATAAATGCATTTATTTTTTGTTTGACAATACAATAGATATTATTCTCATTTCGTAAAGCAATGCTATGTGGTATTTGTTAGATTGATATTTAGAAAAAAACTACAGCGAAATAATAAATTTGGAGCGATTTTTGAAGGAAAACAGCAATAAATGAGAGAAACGTTCGCGAAATACCTGGTACAGTCAGGTATTGTCAGAAATTTTAGAAAGACTTTTCTAGAAGATTAATTACTGACAAACGTGCATGAGAAGTTGTATGAAAGTAAAAATGGTAAGAGTCGTATGTCAGGGCAGACAAGACAAGCGTCTTCTCGTTGTTCTTGTCACTACGAGAAAAGTCAAGTGAGATATAAATATAAATTGTATGATCTCAACTTCAACTCAAAATCCTTAAAAAATATTACATGTGAGCTATATGCGTCCTTCAAATTTTTATATAGATAATTTTTCTGTAGAAGATTCGTATATAAAATAATTCAAAATGTGCAATTTAATATAACTTAAAACTGAGAAACAGATTTGTTCAAATATCTCAATATAAAACGAAGAAATAAAAATGTTTTTTGTATGGATTTTTATATGTGCATTGTCCATATACGTAGGTTATATTGTGTACGAGTACCTACATATATATTTTCTTTGTGTCTCCTTTTCTTTGTACATATATATTCGTATCTTTTTTTTCTTTGACAAGGTTCTTACTGTGTTGTTTGTGCGATGATTTTTCTAGAAAAAACCAAGACTAAATGAGAAGTTGCGTTGAAAATATCTGAAAAAAAACAACGTTGATTATATTGAAATAATCAATGTCAACGTTGCTAAAATGTAAAGCACACTTTCGGATAACTTGTTGTGGTACTGGTATATTGGTATACTAATATATACATAGATTTTTATATCGAAATTTCTAACACATTTTCACACCATATAGTAAACACACCATTTGAAGTTGTTAACAATTTCTATTTTTGTCCAATCTATTTTTATGTAGTTATTAGGCTGATAAAACAAACACAAATAGAAATGAAGAAATACAAATATGCTATATTAAAAAAAACTCTAAAAAGGAAATTTAATTAAAAGTCTTAATTTGAATGTAATAAAATGCTTTGAAATTGTATTTTTATAGAAAAATTTTAACCTTTTTTTATGAAAAGTGTATATTTAATTCATCGATGTACGGACCATATGATGCCTTTGCTATGGAAATCCTGGGGATGGGAATCAATGAATTCTATAAAACCATTTTTCACCGTCTCATCGGAGATAAATATTTTCCCTTATAAAAAATTATCCGATATCCGAAAAAAATTTAAATCAGTAAGTGCAATGTCTGCTGAGTAATGTGGAAGACGGATAGTTTACTAGATTACTAGAGCAATCGACAAGCCTCAGTTGTTTGATCTTGTCCATCATCGTTTTCAATTTTTGACAGTATACCTCGGCAGAAATTTTTGTGCCAGATCTCAAGAAACTGTAATAAATAATGCCACCACAGATCTACCAAACGGTCACAAGCAGTTTCTTTTGACTCCCTCAGGTCCAACCAATGCAGCGAACATTTCCGATTATTATACAGGTTTCACTTTACATAAAAAGTAACTCATTTATGTAGGTACCGACTCAACAAACTAAGGCAAGTTTAGACGCAAGTTTTCTGTTGCCATGCAGTAAGTTCATATGGTACACTTTGTGACCTTCTTTATTTTCCCAATTCGACACAAATGAATCACTAAAGTTGAAAGCTGTTATAAATTCTGATGTGGTTTATACGCATCGTTGATGGTATCTGCCACCTACGGCACCTACGCGACATCAGACCCCGACCACACATGCCACGTGGGAACTCATATTGGAAAATATTACAAATTTTCTCCATGGTTGCAGATAAATATTTAGATATAAAAGAAAAAAAAAACGCTTGGAAAACAAAAGAATAACTAATTTTGAAAGGGATATGTCTTAATTTTAATATGACATTACTTTGAATTTAGAATTCCAAGGTAAATACCGAACTTCAAACTGGCCAGTAAAAGAAAATGGCAATTTTATAGATAAGGATCTGATATAATCTTAAGATAATTTAATCGAAGTTCTTTTTTTAAATATGCAAATTAATGACTATCTTGTACCTATAGTGTGATTTAAAAATGTAAAATTGTAGATATCTAAATTAAATATAGGGGTAGTCTATGTAATGCAATAAATTTCTCCAGGGTATGCTTGGCTACAATAGTTTAGAGACTAGAATATGTATTTGATTACACATTTTTATCGATTATTGCGCGGTATTATCAATAATACTGAAATTAGGCAGAGCATTGGTTTGTATGTTCCTGATTTACCTTAGACATCGTCAGCATAGATTTTTTCATATTCCAATATACAGGACCAACCTGCCGATGGTTATGCCTGTTGGAAGAGCTACAGCTATGCTGAACAAAAATACACCTTTGACTAGATTGTATATGTTATTTTTAATTGATTATATTCTTATATTGAATATTCTTATTTTAATTAATATACGAGTATATATATTGATATATCTTCAAAATATGTATGCATTGAATTTAAGTTTATAATGTATTATAAACTTAAATTCAATATATATTATATTATTGAATAAATACATTGAAATTGAAAATGTAATGTAAGTAATGGAATCGATGTAATTAAAGTGTTCGCTCATTCATCTATCATTGTGCTAAGAAAGAAAGAATGTACCGAGTAAGTTTGTCATTGAATCCGTGGAACACATGTGCCTCGCATTCATTGAAGAATATCAGATGAATGGAATATCTTATTTCGGTGGGATTTGAGAGAATGTCATTCATGCTTAATCACCTGCAGACCATCGCGAATCTTTTAATATGATCTTGCACGCTTATTAGTAAACATGAGAATGAAAATAGTCGTCAATTAACATAACGTGCATGTTCTACTTAAATATTTTGACTCAGGTTTCAATTATTAACCTTTTCAAGATCTAATATTTAAAATCAATAGCTTTTTTTAAAAATAAAAACTAATTTTATTCTGAAATTGCAATTTTTATAATATTTTTAGTTTTATGATATGAAAAATAGAAAATATCTGTCTATTAAAAAACTAAATGATTAAATCAATAAATTTATGAAGGCGCCACCTAGCGTTTTTAGTTGAAAGGTTTATGTGATTTACTGGAATAATATTATATAATAATGGGTTGTATCATTTATGTAAGACTATAGACATGAGTCTAAAACTTTTCGTCAATATAGATGGTTATCGTGCCGAAATTAGTATTCGATTTATATGTTCCGGGATCATATCCTGATAGTAATCAAATATTCATTCGACAGATAGATTTTTTGTATTGATTCTTCTTTTTGTTTTTTTTTAATATCAATCGTACACACAAATATTCAAAAGTAATATTTTATTATTTTGGTTAGTTTGGTATCAAAGAGTGTGTCTGATTTAATTTTTTTTTTTCATAGTTTTTCTTATTTCTTCATTATTTCGAATTTTTTTACATAAAATATTTTCATTTCACTAGTACAAATGCATTAATTGATTCAGTATAAATATAATTATAAGAAAGAAATAATATAAAGAAGATGGCCCGAATGCCTAATTTTATTTTTTTTATTAAAAAATATCTTCATTTCTCATTTAGTTAGTAATCAATTAAATATACACATTTTACAAGTAATTACTTGGTCTTTTATATATACCATGATAATATCACATGATAATACTACATAGCTGAGGTCAACTAGGACTGGGGTCCGGATGCCCGGAATTTGGGGGGCCCGGACCGATTTCATAAAATAATTCAATTTTAAAATATGTATTACAAAAGAAAGTCGCATGTTTTTTTTTCAGTTTTATCGATTTTCGGTGTATTGTCTATTTTATATGTGTATTGAGAATGATTTAACTAAACAAATTACTGAAGTCATTGCAATGTTAACCTCAATAAAAGCAATATGGAACAAATGGAGATAATTTTTATGTAACTACATATGTATATATTATATATAAAATTATATATAATATTAAATGTAAATTAAATTAAATGTAGATTGTATATATTTTTATGTTTAGTTTTGTGTGCATTTGATTTTTCAACTAGATTTTTTATACAATATTTACAATGTAAATATGTTACATTGTAAATATTGTATATATGTACAAAAAATATTAATAATACAAATAAATTAATATCTCAAGAAAAAAGTTATTTGAAAAAGAACTGAGGCCCGTAAAGGAGCCATGATACACGTCAAGACTTTATATTTTTATTATATAAAAAATGTCAGATATGAATCAAGTATCCGCTGCACATATTAATGTTTATAAATAAAACTGAAAAAAAAATACATTGTCTAAAATACTTCGACGTAAATAATTATTTGTTGCCTTTTTAAGAGAAACCCGTGTTAAAATCACGAATGGACAACCGTTTGGTTTTGTTGTTCCATTCGTGCCAAAATATCGGCGAACCTTCTTTGAGCTGGACCCTCTGGGTCCTCTTTGATTCGGCGGAGGAAATGGGCCAACCAGGCGCTGTCCTCATCAGATAAAGGATAATTTATTTGGCCCGACCAGAGCCACACATTACTGGACGGTGTTTTACAAAACGGCAACCAGTGGAAGCATCGTCTCGTGTGGGAATAAGTCCACAGATAAAAGATAAACACAAACCATCGACACAGACACAGATACAAGTCATCGCACACGTGTAAACCTGCAGCGCTTTGTTGCCTCGCTCGTATTCACCTCTGCCTTGTCAGCAGCGCTACCCAGCATCTGGATCTGAATTATTTATCTTAAAAATAAATGTAATTCTCATAGATGTGCAAATATAACATTTTAATATCCAATAAATGTATGCTATCTAATACAAATCATATACTCGTATAGCATTTAAGCAGTGATATTGATTAGCAACGATATTGAGGTATTGAAAGTTGTTGATGAGTATGTAAACCGCGTAGGTCGATATGCAGAGAGAATAGAATGCCACATTATTCTATCTTGGCACACCACTTTTTCTTCGGCCACAAACATCAATCTTCTACTGCAAGCTCAATGGTTATTGAAGCTTTTAGCAGGGCTATCCCCCATTTGTTGTATTTGATCATGCCAAGTCTTTCGCAGACTCCATCTGTTTTTGCTGCCTTCAGCACTCTCCTCATATATAATAAATACATAAATTATAATATGATATATAATTGAACGATACATTTTTAAATTTCCTATAATCGCAGTTATTCTAATTATATCATAACTAAAGTCTCTCATTCATCAATTTAAAATCGATTTTCTTTGTAGAAACTGAGTAAAGTAGGTAGGTGTGATGTTGAACTAAAATTAATCATTTCGTTATGTTTTAAGACAAAATCTTGGTATTACAATATTCAATTGAAATATTATACATATATTTGAACCATTTAACTATTCGGGTTGAAGATCTTATCTCAACAAAAATAGCCCATCTGAGTAAGGTGTTAAAAAAAATGTCTCATTCTCAAAGAGAAACTGCAAAATATTAAAAAAATACGGCGGAAAAATTTAGAAACATTCTAGAAACCAATTTTTAAAAATATGGTACAAAACAACAAGTCTTACGAGATATAAAAGGACGACCCAAATGTAGATTGCGTGGGTTCCAAGGTCACAATGTGCATTAATGTCACACAAGGATTATCTACCATGAGCGATAACGGCCTACTGTTAAGGTACAGATACACATGCTTCTTTACTGGCATGCTAATGAGCATGCCACTAATAAGCATGCCCTAACAACTGTACACACTTGCTCATTACTGGCATGCTTATTAGTGGCATGCTCATCAATAAGCATGCCCAAAGCTAACAATCAAACACACATGCTTATTAGTGGCATGCTCTTGTCATAGAATAGAGACGCTCTTGTTCAAAATGGAAACTTTGCAAACTGAAATAGAAAATTCAAGTGAACCAATAAATCAAAACAGTTCCCGAGTTTCCATCCGCACAATTTTGA